>JANHGO010002754.1:0-29017 GCA_024606505.1 Aquila spilogaster
CACCTCTATACTTGAAGATTCTGGACATTGTACTCAAAGCCCCAAGAAATCTTCCCTCAAGTCAGCACTGGCCCTACTTTAAGCAGAAAGTTGGGTTAAATTACCTTCTAAACCGTTCTTCCAGAAAGAATTATTCCATTATCCCAAAAATTATTAAAAACATTCAGAGTTCCACTGTGGAAGAGAGAAAGATAGCTCTCATTCCTAAAAGTGGAAGATGAAGGAGCTTTTGGTTTGGGGTTTTGTTGAATTTTTTTGTTTTCTTCCAGAACTAGTTCTGCAGAGTCATGAAGCCCCAAGAACTAAATTCAGTATCAACGTATTCAGAAGAATATTAATCAATGATCTACTCAATTTTCAAATTTTAGAAGTATCAATGTAAATTACCACCTGCACAAAATTCAGGAAAGTCTGTCAGTTCCACATTTTGAGTACTCCAAAGGAAAATATTTTGAGACTATTAAAAGCTCAAAGATCATTTCCATCCTTTCCGATAAACCAGGAACAAAGCCTTGATAAAGAAATTGCTATCAGTCATACATGTAATCAAGCAAGGTTTAAAAAAAAAAACAAACAAACCCACAAAAACAACCAAGCACTCAGGTCAGCATCAATTATGCTCCACCTAAAACACTGAATTATATACACATACTAATCAGAATATATCCCCAATTTATGACTAGATTAGGTCATCATGTTTTGTTTTTAATGGGCTCAAGAAGAGTTTCTTTATACATCTTTCTCATTTTTAATTTGGGTGCTCTAAGATCTCTATCTAGATTTTTCTCTTTATTTTAGTTGCTATCCTTGATAAATTCAAGTCTAGGTTGTTAAAGAAACCTGAGATTCTATAGCTACTGCTAAGATCTAGTTAAAGAGTGCAATAAGCCAACCCTCATGTAAGAGGGTCTTGTGATGATCTATGCTTTGGATTCTACTGTCTACTACTAATTCCCAGCTTACATTTGGTATGCTGATTGTAACATTTGTAAAGTCCTGCGTCAACAAATCTTTGTCTCTCTTGACTTATCTCTTTGTGCCTTAAAATATCATCCTTTGAAACAAGGTACTAGTCATGAGCTATAAGACACGTAAGTGCCTTTGTAAAGTCCTAAGAGATCTGTGTAAGATTCTGTCCATAAGGATTGGAAAGGGGTGACTAGATTCACAAATATCCCAAGTTAGATTAAGGTACATATATAAATATATACACATAATTATCAACTTTAATGAGAATCTAGATACTACAGTTATCCCCGAAATATTGGCACTCTAATTCTTAGAATCTAACTTAAATTTTGTGGCTAAACTACACAACTCTAGGGAGCCAAAATAAGCCTCACAACTTTACAGCTTAACTGAATGAGACAAACGGGTTTTAAGAAGCCAAAATAGGTCCTGCAATTAGTTTATAATTTTATGAGACAAAAAGAGCAAAAAGAAAACTGAGAAAAATGGAGAAAGAATGAGAGACAGAAAAAGGGACAGGAAAGACTGATCACCAGTGTATTTAGAAGGCCTGTTTCGAGGAGTTCTACCGTCAGCCTACAGCACTGGTGAAGAGATGTGGGGTAAGTGCACTTGTCAAGAAAGAGGTCATAGTCTCAAACCAGTAGACAGTTACAATGACCACCAAGAAGACAAAGATAATGAAGATAACAACCCCCTGGGGTCTCTCTCAGGCATCCCCTTATGCCTGCTATGATTGCAGGACCACCACCCCAAGGTCATGAGCAACTGAATTCGCAGTAACAAGTTTGTCAAAGATAAGCTTGTAGCCAAAACTTTCTTGCAAGAAGGAGGACTATCCCTTTGAGAGAGCAGGATATGATACTTTATCATACTTCCCGATACCAGCCTTCAGCTGGCTGTCATGGCAATAGCCTTGCACTGCAAGTGTTTGAGATATGCCAAGCACACCCCAGAAAGTCAGACAGTGCTTTCTGGTGGTTCTTTACAATGTGAAGGCAGGATATTTTAGGAAAGCATCTGTCCCTGGAATTTATCACTTCTAGAAAGGTACCCAAGACCCTTCTCAAATTCTAAGTGTTATTTTTTAAAAAGCTTCACTGCACATATTCATTTTTCAACTGTGAAGATTGTAATGATTTTGTCATTCACAAAGTAAGTACCGGCTCCTCCTTCACTGGAATTTTTTCACTGATACTTTGTCTTTGGTTTGGAGATCTTTGACCAGGAACCATCTCAAATAGCTATCACATTTCCATCATTTCAAAAGCAGAATTAGCCTTGCCAATTTTAATGTTGATACTTTACCATGCCACGGAGCAGAATAAATGTTACAGTGACCTGAATACCTCTCTGTTTCTTGGATGCCCAGGGAAAAGGGATAACTTTTGCTTCCATTTTATAAGTCTTTGGTTTCCAGGCACATTGCATTGGAAGGATATTGCACAGGTTTACATCACAGGACAAAAACGTACTTCAAATCTCATTTTAATTTTGTGGTCACTCTTCCATTTTTTGCATGTGCTCACCATCTTACAGAGCTCGTTTCCTCAGTCTGGTGCTGTAGATTGCCTGCCTATAATAAGGCTCAGCCTTCTGTGAACTGTTTATGGGCTGGTTCAGAGCTCCCCACTGCCCAGCTCCATGCCAAAGTGATGTGGTGACCCTGTGCGAGTACCTGAGGAACGCAGCCCTTCTCCAGTAACGGAGAATTATTTCATTATGACAAATGGGGTGGGGGGACCCACGGACCCACATCCCAGGAAAGGGAAAAGGGAAAAAGGGAAAGGGAGGTGGACCTAAAAACAAAACAGTGGCAATGATCTGAGGAGGAAAGCTGATTTACTAAATAAGATATCGGAATGCAAAATAACACAATATAATGCAATATAATTAGAATTGAAGCTAATAAATCAAATAAAATAAGAGAGAGAAAGTGTCTGAAAACTGAAGGCCTTACTCTAATGCTGAAGGCGAGACAACTAGGAGCACACATGCTGCTGGACCAAGCAGAAAAGGCAAAAAAGAGAGATCTCGTGACTTACCAACAGTTTTATCTTTCCCTCTGAGTGGAAAACGGAAAAATGCAAAGTAATGCAAAGTCCTCTGGGGTACGTAGTTCTTCTCTTCTGAGACAAGTATACCTGGAACCACTGACGATCCACAGAGCTGGAGCATTAACTCTTTAACTCCCAGTGCACTACATGATGTCATGATGTGGAACACTGATAACAAAAAATCATAAAACCATGACACCTTCAAAATGTCAAGCATAATGAAAAAGAAAAAAAGCCATAATGAAATAAGCCGTAGGGACTTGAAAGGGCCTTCTGGTTGAACTTCAGCAAGTCTGCCAGTTCTGCAGCTACAAAGACAAATAGGCTCTCTGCCTACATCAGAAGGGCAGTTCAACGCTACCACAGGATGTGAATAACCCGAGCTGACAGCACGTACGCAGCAGAGTGGGTCATATCTCCAGGTTCCTGTCACTCACTCAAAATGAGCAGTAGCCAGCTTGTCAGACTTGGTAAAAAAGAGAGCAAGAGCCCCAGATCTTTGAAGCTGAAATATGCAAAAATTATGTGGCAGGAGTGCAAGCATTTCTGATATAGGCATTGTAGCCAATCAATAGAAAAAAAAAAAGAAAAAAAACATGCTATCACCTCAAAAATAAATTTGTGGATAATCTGTATATTTATTTATTTTCATAGAATCATAGAATGGTTTGGGTTGGAAGAGACCTTTAAGACCATATAGTTCCAGCCCCCTGCTATAGGCAGGGACATCTCCCTCTAAACCAGGTTGCTCACAGCCCATCTGGTCTGGTCTTGATGGGCAACCTGTTCCAGTGTCTCACCACCCCCAGAGTAAAGAATTTCTTCTTAATAGCTTGTTTAAACCTAACCTCTTCCAGTTTAAAACCCTTTCCCTTGTCCTGTCACTACATGCTCTTGTAGAAAGTCCCTCCCCAGCTTTCCCATGGGCTCCCTTCAGGTACTGGAAGGCTGTTACAAGGTCTCCCCAGAGTCTTCTCTTCTCTAGACCAAAGAGCCCCAGCTCTCTCAGCTTGTCCTTGTAGTGGAGGTGCTCCAGCCCTCTGGTCATCTTTGTGGCCCTCCTTTGGGCCCACTCCAGCAACTTAATGTCCTTCTTGTTTAGGGGGTCCCAGAACTGGACACAGTACTCCAGGTAGAGTCTCATGAGAGCAGAGAAGAGGGGCAGAATCACCTCCCTCGCCCTGCTGGTCTCACTTCTCTTGGTGCAACCCAGGATACAGTTGGCCTTCTGGGCTGCAAGTACACATTGCTGGTTCATGTTGAGTTTTTCATCAACTGACACCCCCAAACCCTTAACCACAGACTCCTCTTAAGCCATTCTTTGCCCAGCCTGTATCTGTGCTTGGGATTGCTCTGACCCAGGTGCAGGACCTTGCACTTGGCCTTGCTGAACTTCTTGAGGTTAGCATGGGCCCACCTCTCAAGTCTGTCCAGGTCCCTCTGGATAGCATCTCTTCCCTCTAGCATGTCAGCTGCACCACTCAGCTTGTTGTTGTCTTTTCCCTATCTCTCACTTTCTCCATCTTCACAGAATGCCAGTGGCTCCTTGCTAGGGGGAAGCATGTCCATTGCAAGACTTTGGGCATCCCATGTACCCTCTGTATCCAGGAGTGGTAGCCTGCAGCCCAGGCTCCATGAAGCATGGTGCTGCTATCTGGCTGAGAAGTAGGCTACATATAGCTCAGTTCACAACTTTGTAAAAGTAGTTTGGTGACAGAAAATGAATGGATAAGAATGTCGTGAGAGACACTAGTAACTTGACATCTAATGGCTGACTGCAGAGCCTCCCACTTTCTCCACTTTCAGAGATAAAAGACCAAGGTAGTAGTTGGTCTCTTCTCCCAGGTAACCAGTGATATGACAAGAGATAATAGCCTCATGCTGGGCCAGAGGAGATTCAGGTTGGGTGTCAGGAAAAGTTTATTCTCATAAACAGTGGTGAGGCATTGGCACAGGCTGCCCAGGGAGGTGGGGGAGTCACCATGCCTGAAGATGTTCAAGAACCGTGGAGATGTGGCACTGAGGAACATGGTTAGTGGGTGGGCATGGTGGGGTTGGAAGGTTGGACTTGGCCATCTTAGAGATCTTTTCCAGACTTAATGATTATTTGATTCTAAGTAGCCTGATAAAAAGATGATCACAGTGGAGCAAAAAGAAAGTCTTGGTATTTTAAATTAGGTTCTAAAAAAATGTCCATACTATGAACAGAAATACCAACTGTATTTGACATTTCATCAGGCTCTGCACGAGCGTGTAGCAAGGATTGCGTGTTGCGAAGGATGTGGTGCCCCCAGCACAGGGCAGATAGGCAGCGGCAGGAACTGTTGGCCAAAATATTGTGCCAAAGGGCAGTGCTTGCAGGAGCTAACGGGTTCCCAGAGGCAGAACTGGGAGGCCCTGTGCAAGCCTTCAGTAGCTCCTGCTTGTTTTCTCCTGCATCCTATCACATGCAGTCAGTGCAAATGAAGTTCTAGGACATGCTTATATTTTGGGAGGGGCTGGGAGGGTGAGAAACACTGAAAACTATCCAGTAATACTTATCAGCTCTTAATACACACAAATATCTTGTCACCTTCAATACAGAATGTCCTTGTGCGAGTGCCATGCTATTTAATATGCGATGATTAATTTGTTGGGACATAATTGGGCACCAAGTGGAAGAAAAAGCCTTTGGGACAATAGGAGCAATGTGGTTGCAAGACACTTCAGGTGCCAGCATGGCAGAGGCTCTGCTGGTGACTGTGACTTGGGGTGAAAACACAATGAATACAGTTGAACAGGGGCTGAGGGAAGAGCAGCCCTATGATTAATTGGGTATGATGTACACTTGACTGATTCCAGTGCGTGTCTAGTGGAGTTTTCATAAAGGATTTATCTTAATTTTATATTAATCATCAATGCATTCAGATTGGTCAGAAAACTATTAACAGTATTACTTATCGTGAAGGTGGTTTTTTTTTCCATAGGAATGGTAGTTTCACATATAATGCACCACTTACAATTGGCCCAGTGTCCCCACCTTTTGCATCTGCATTTTGTGGTAAGCCTTGAGGAAAGCCTGTCCTACAGCCCCTAACAGGAGCTAGAAATGCTCAGCTGCACTGACTGCCCGACTCCGTGCTGACCCAAATGGCAATCTCTTGCTTACTGAAAGTTAGTTACGTGTGTTGGGCAAATGAGAACAGTGCCTCAAGCTTACTTTCAAGTACTGTGGGCAGATTTCACCAAGAACTAATTTAGTGCAGAGTTGAGAAAAGAATCCATTCCTACAGAAACTCACTTAGAAGCCTGCAGGTTTTAGCACTGCATAAAATATCCTCGATAACCCAGACCAGCAACTACGAGATGCTGAACTGTGCTAACATTTCCTCCTCTATAAAGAAAAAGAAAGAAAAAAGTAGTGAAGAGATGTGTTGGTAGACATCAGTTGCACTAGCGCATGTGGCAAGCACTAAAATTGCTTGAAAGGAAGAAAAGGATCTCACTGTTTGTCTAATCCGTGGAAAGAGGAATTATAGCAGCACTGGGAAACTCCTGAAGTTGAAAAAAAGAATATCTGCTGCTGATCAATTCTGCAATTTAAATGGAAAGAGAGTGACAACCTAATGCTACTGAGATTGCAAGGGGAGATTTATTTCTGGATTCAGCAGAGCAGAGATTTCATGACTGGGAATAAACATGCCCAAACCTCCAGCATTTCCAGGTATGCTGAGCGTGTTCTGGGTATGCTGCTATTTTAAATCTCCCTTCTCTACCTGCTTGCAGCTGACAATTGAGAGAGTAAAAGAACACCTATTGCCAGCTGACAAGCTAGTCCTACAAACTGCATCTCCTTGCAGTAAATTTTCAGCAGTTGTACTTAAAAAAACTAAAAATAAAAAAAAAAGGTAGGTTTCTTCAATAATTAAAATACATAAAGGATATTTTTGTTGCCATTTTACTGTTTGTTCCAGGAAGCAGCAAACAGCATTTGCTCCTCCGTTAGGGAGCAAAACTAGAGATGAGAGTGGTTTTCTGGCTGGAGCACAAGTGTTCCAGCCAGTTTGTAATAACAAAAGTGATCCTGTTTAATATGCAAGGTATTCACCCCCCCAGTAATCAAGCGCACAGGCACAGCTGATAGCTTCTAATGCATATAAACTTCAGCAACCATACAGAACAAGATAAGACGTCATATAACTCTTCATGAGATACACTATAGTGTATTAATAATGTCAAAGGTGATCAAGTGTAGGCAGTGTCACCCTCTACTGACAGATAAATGTCTTCACAATATGGAGCTCAGAAACCTGACTTCAAATTAACATGCCCCTGGAACGTTTGCAGTCACATCTCACATGGCTCACCAAAGCCTTTTGTGAATGATGTGCCAGTGCAAGGTTTTACCTGAGTCGCACTCAGTGGGTTAAATTTCATCTAGCCATCTACAAGCACTTTTGGGAATGAATGTGTAACACTTCTGCTGGTTCTCTCTCATTAAGGACAACCACGGCACTTGTTGGTGATAATTACCGTGCAATGACAGCAATTACACCTGCAATGCAGATTCATCTTACAACACGAACATTTAACATCAAAAATCATTTGCAGTTTGGGAGAATTAAACAGATGTGAATGAGCGAGTGAGAAAGAAATGAATAGAATAAAAGTTGAAGTGAAAGATGGCTGAGAAGAGGCTTTGCAGGACTGTAAGTTTTCAATCTGATGTTATTGCTTTTTCTCTTTTTTTAACTTCTGAGGCAGCCTGGTTGCAGCTCATGCTTAATAGAGGCATCCCAATGGGCTTCGCTGCTCTGGTACATGGGGAAATACATCTTGCTGTACATCCCAAGAGAAGAATTAACTTATTTCTTGTCATATTATCACAATGAAGAAAATAGAAAATAATTTATTTAATAGGTAATTGCATGCATGATATATGCACTAACATTGGCAACAGTGAAATTTCAGATTGGAAAGACCAGATTTCTTATATCTACTTCACCTATAGTAGGGTAAATTAACCCCTCATCTCCCAGTGGCTGTGCCACTGTGAACACTGTTATTTCCATGCCAACTTTTGCAATGGGAACTGCCCTCTAGACACACAGTGCACAGCTTCATCTTAGGAATAGGTTTGCTGACCAACGTCTGGGCTGCCCTTTAGGTGCTGGGCAAAGGAGTATCAGGCATCTCCAGCCCAGGAAGGTAAAACTTATTGTCAATTGCTGTTGAGTTTGTTGCCACTACCATATCATCAACAAAAAGGGACTGAACGAATAAATTTGTTCTGATGTGTTTTGAAAGCACTCTGGAATGAAAGCATCGAACATTTGGGGATCATCTACAGCAGCTGGGATGATGTCACATTGACAAGTATAACATTTGATTACATAATAATTGTGGATGAGGATAAAGATGTTGTAGTATTAGCTGTTTAACATTTTCAAGATTTCTGCATTACATTTCAAAATATGCAAGGATTTCCTGAACAGATTCTTTTTTTTCCTATCCTCTGACACATCTCCTATCTGTTACGAAATTCTATTGCCACACTATTGAATTGCTCAGTCACTGATTTCTCAGACATTCGATCCTAACTTTTTTTTCTCTACCCACTGCGCATGAATAGCAACCAAAAAGATTATGTGAATCACAGAACTGTAGCGATTGCAAGGGATCTCTGGAGATCACTGAGTCCAACCCTCTGCTAAAAGCACACTTCATACAGTAGGTTGAGAAGGTAAGTGTCCAGATGAGTCCTGAATATCTCCAGAGAAGGAGATTCCACCACCTCTCTGGGCAGCCTGTTCCAGTCCTCCAATAGTGAGGAAGTTCTTTCTCATGTTTATACGGAGCTTTCTGTGTTCCAGTTTCTGTCCATTGCCCCTTGACTAATAGCTACACACCACTGTAAAGAGTCTGCCCTCACTGACTTGGCTTCTGCACTTGAGATATTTATAAATATTGATGAGATTCCCTCTCAGCCTTCTCTTCTCCAGGCTGAGCAGCCCCAGGTCTCTCAGCCTGTCCTTATACAGAAGATGTTCCAGGACTTAACCATCTTTGTTGCCCTCTACAGGTCTCTCTCTACTGTCTTCCTTCAACTGAGAAACCCAGAACTGGACACAGTGCTCCAGATGTGACCTCATTAGGGCAGAGTAGAGGGGGAGGAGAACCTCACTCGACCTGCTGACCATGCTCTTTGTGATGCATCCTTATATACCACTGGCCATCTTGGCCAGAAGCATGCACACTCATGGCTGGCTCATGGCCAATCTGCTGTTCATCAGTACCCCCAGGTCCTTCTCCTCACAGCTTCTCTCCAGCAGGTTAGCCCCTAACCTGTACTGATGCATGCACTTATTCCTCCCCAGGTGCAGGACTCTACACTTGCTCATGTTGAATCTCATTAGATTCCTCTCTGTCAAACTCTCCAGCCTGTCCAGGTCTCGCTGAATGGCAGCACAGTCTTCTGGCATGTCAATCACTTCTTCCAGCTCTGGACCATCAGCAAACTTGCTGAGGGTGGGCTCTATTTCTTCATGCAGGCCACAGAAAATGATACTGAAAAAGACCAGACCCAGCATAGATCCCTGAGGACAACCGCTAGTTACAGCTTCCAACTGGACTCTGCGCCACTGACCACAACCATCTGAGCTCTGCCTGTCATCCAGTTCTCAAACCACCTTACTGCCCACTCCTCTATTTCACACTTTCTAAGCTTTATTACAAGGACATTGTGGGAGACAGTGTCAAATGCCTTGCTGCAGTCAAGGTACACAGCAGGTACTGCTCTCCCCCCATCTATTCAACCAGTGATGAAGTCATAGAAGGCTACCAGCATTCACAGAATCACAGAATTGTAGGGGTTGGAAGGGACCTCCAGAGATCATCTAGTCCAATCCCCCTGCCAAAGCAGGCTCCCTAGACCAGGTTGCACAGGTATGCGTCCAGGTGGGTTTGGTCAAGCATGATTCCCCTTGGTGAATCCATATTGACTACTCCTGACAATCTTGCAATTGCTGGAAGATGACACCCTGAAAAGGGTGAAAAGGGACAGAGGTGAGGCTGACTGGCCTGTAGTTGCCCGAATCCTTCTTCTTGCCCTTTTTGAAGTCACTGACATTCATTTATAAACTGTTTGATACCCTTATAATTTCACCTGCAATGAAGAAGGCCTGATTTTATGGACAGCACACTTGGTTTGTCGCAGCATAACATTAGACAGAGAGACATGTGCTTGGTAAGTATTGGAGACAGGAGGTGATGTTAGATTGACCCTACACTGAAGAAACAATTTTGCATTAAGTTTTGCAGAACTGAGGCAACAGAGTATGAAAGAAACATACCTAGACAATTTAAATGAAGAAAAACCTTTTGAAATCAAGTTCTGCATGTAAATGCGAGTATTTTAAGCTATGCATTTGTCAAACTAACTTCATCTACTTTTTAAGCTTGTTTTCTCAGCGCAATGCGATTAGGCCTTAAATCTGCTGCAAAAGCTGTGCATGACCTTTCTGCAATATTTGAGTGACCTTTATCAGAAAAAGCATACCTAAGGAGTGTTTCCTGCAGCTAGTCAAACACCAAATTGATCAGCCTTGCTACTCTGCTGTACAGTTTTTCCCCCTTTAGCTTTTGTTTCTTGTTATGGAAAGACCAGCAATACATCTGTTAGCAGCACAAGTATTTAGACCATTGTTACAAGAAGATTTGCAGTATGCACGGCAATTGATGTAAATTGCCCAGTGTAGCATTGTCCTGCCTTGGTGCTTCAGTGTTTGTTTACAGGAAGAAAGATGGTTTTAGCTTTTTGAAGGCCCAGGAAGGAAATTACGACATGCAAAACAGGCTAGAAGAGAATGTCGTGACCGAGGCAATCTTAACAATGTTAGATTTTTTCTCTCTTCAACTGTATCTGCATTCATGCGCCCTTACCAGTTAACTGTCGCAATTAAATTCCTGACCCACCCAGCCAAAGTGAAAGAGAAACACTTTCCCAAAGCTCAGCTCCTAAGTCTGTATTGATGGCTGTGGGAGTATGAATGCAGCTTAACAAAATGGGAAAAAGAATGCCATGAGATTTTGAAAAGCAGAACTTATATTAACAAATCTATGTCAGCAATAGGAGTAGTTCAGGAAAACACACAATTCTGAGGAGAGAACTACTACTTATTTATTGCGATTGTAACATTCCAAGTACTTCTCTCCCACTATAGGAAGGGACACAAAGTTTAGCCTGATGTCTTTCACATTCGGTGCCATCAGCAATAAAAAATCCCTGCTTTTTCACATTCCACCCTCAGTCTGGAATGCTTCAGTGTTTTGGAGGAGCAATTAGACTGCATTCATGTTATCTCATGCAAAGGAATCATACTAATTTCTTTACCTTTATTTTGTAAGTGGCTAATGAGATTAACCTGGAAGCAAGGAGAGCACAACACTTCCTGCACACGTTGGGATGCTGGCATGAATGAGCTCGAGGTAACACCCCAGAAGGAACAGTTTGCTAAGGTAAATTAATTACTCATCAGGAGCTTGCTCATTGTAAAATGTATGGTAGTATTAAAATAAATGAGAACATGGACCTAAGATGAAACCCAGACCCCACTGAAGTCATGTGAAAAAATAAAGCATATGGCACAGATTTTGTAACATGAAACAAACAGGAAACAAAACTTTGAAAACACAGAACGTTCTCAAGAAGTGCATTGCAAACTGGGCACTTCGTTTCACACTTGAATAGACTTTGGGCTCAGACAGACTGCTATGGAATGAAGTTCTTACAGAGAAAAATGCAGAAGAAACAGAAGAAAAATCCTTTACTGACAGTATAAGTGTGGGACTCCTACTAACTGCACGTGCAGACAAGAGACAAATCAGTTGATCTATGAAATACAGTGGGCAGGTTACACTTTTCAGATCAAAGGGCCCAGAGGAGGCAGGGCTAAGTGGAACACTCCTCTATGTGCAGAAATAGGTACGTTATTTCCTTGGAACCAGCAGAAGAGCTCCATGGGCGGAACACCTACTAGTGAGCAACCTTTCCTGGACACTCTTTGTTACAGCAGTCAAACGGAGAGACAGACAGAGCCATGGCAGAAGGCAGCATCCCTTATCTCAAGTCCCTGAGTTAAGAACTACCTAATTTCTGAATCTTACCCATCAGATGATGGTGCACTTATCCACAGATCAAATTCTCATAGCATGAATATTCCCTAAAAACAACCCTCCTACCACTGCAGCCAGTGAGACTGGAGCCTGGTCTCAGGAGAACTGCAGACAAAACAAAGTCATGTTTTTCTGGCTATTCTGCTTAGCACTAAGCAATGCCTTTGTTGTAGTAATGCCTATTGGTTCCATTCCTCCCCACCCCACAAAGCTGTTCTACGATGTTCTCTCTCTAGACCCCATGAATTTCTGCCTCCTCAAGGACCAAGTATTTTATATAGAGACGTCAGGTGGCTGAAACCACCTATCCTATCAAGATAGGAAATCAATGAACATTTAATATTTAGGCAGCTTACAAGCAACAACTGAGCTCCAGACGTGGCAGCGGTGTTCCAGCTACAGGCAGTTTTTGAAAACGGAATACTAGAACTAGTAAGGTATTAGCACGCGTTATTCTTGCCCCCGTTTGAGGACCAAATATCTCATTTACAGGATAGATGCTGTTAGCGATGCCTTCTGACATTTACTTTTTACCCCCAGTGAACACATCTTATTTCAGTCTCAATAATGTAAATCTGATTTGAGAAAGATCATTAACAATGAGCATTTAAGAGAAAGCGAACTCAGAAGTCAAGCAAAGCTTAAATGCCAGTGCTCCAATGCTCTCTTCCAGTAAAGCAGGTGTATTTGATCAATTAATCCCCAGTAGGTGATCCATATCTCTTTCACTCTCTCAGGATACATTTTGCTGTGGGTCAGCTCCTGAGAATATTTTTTTGTGACTCTGCTGAAGCTGAGCACTGAGAGGAGAAGTTACATGCCAGCTTGTCTAAGTGCAGCAAGATGCTACGGACAGGCTGGGAGTTCAGCACTAAGAAATGGCAGACTACGTAATAATAGAATCTAGAGACAGAGAGACTATGTAAAGCAGGTATTTACTCATAGATATATCCTATTCTCTAACATACACTGGTACTGCATCAGGCAGCCCAAAGTGCAGGGTAAGCAGGAAAAGAGCACAGGCAGACCCCTGCACTGACCCAAACATAAAGGCCCTCCTCTGTCTCTACATTTACGCATCAACGTGGTCATAAGAACATGTGGTTTCCAAATACATTTTCCCTTCGAAACAGTAGCTGAGAAGTAACCTTTGTAAGTACAGGTTAAACATATGTGTATACAATTCCTGCCTTAAAAAAAATAAGATCGTGAACAAGATTGGCAGAATAGCCATCTTTCCACATTGATATAGATGGCCTTAAAAGCGAAGTAATCCCTACTCCTTTAGAAGTAGTGTGAATACTTTAATAGCAAACACACTCTTAAGTTTTAACGGAAATCAGTATTTTATATATTCCAAGCCTTTAAGAAGTAAGAAACCTGAAACAAGGATTGTCTGCAGATAAAAAATGTGAGTCCCTGTAATCCTCAGCCAGCCTTCTTACACTAACACAAGGTGCATGTTTATTGCAGGTAGGTGGCTGCCCCACGAACACTGCTGATCTGTTGGCTGTGTAACTGATCTGTGACATCGCATCTTGCAAGGAATGCTGTTTACCTGAACACTCCCATTATGAGTGATTTCTGTTGTCTACTAGTGTAATGAAGATACTGCTGCAACACAATGTACTAATCAATTAGCACTGCCTTCTTCTGGGTGATAATTTTGTTTATTTTCCTGTTGTTTTCCTCTGATGATTTCTACATGTCTCCTCAATTGGCCTTTTCTGTAATTCCTCATTACCTCCTTGTGATGATTTACTCAGAGGATGATCTGTAAAGCAAAGTCTGCCTATGAAAAGGAACTTTCCTTCTTATAACCTCTTGCTTTTTAAGAATGCTTGATGACTGTGAGAAAACTGTGGTCAGCTGTGAGCAGCTGATGAACTGATTATACAGCTCATGGTCTGTAGAGGTCTGTGTACTCCTCCCAGCTCTGTGCCAGGATGGCTTTTCATGGCTGTGAGTGGCTTCGGTGCTGGATGCTTTCCTTCTGAATTTCCCACCTATTTGGAAAAAGATATATTGCGCACAACCATCGAATCCAAATGTAAATTTGGAATGCAGTCAGGGCTTTGTGAGCTGGGAAACAAAATTTGGAGAGTCAAAGGGACCTGATGGCTAAGATGCTTGACTGGGAATCAGATGTCTTCTGGTTGTAGGTGCCCTTTGTGTGATCTCACTGTGTGCCCCAGCGCACAGCAGCAATATTGATGCTACCTACAAGCCAGCGGCAATCTGAGGGGGAGAGCTCTCTGAGCATCTGTTTGGGATCTTGAGCAAAACACTCCAGTTTCCAGCTACCTAGACAGAAAAAACAGACATCCAGACCTGATTTTATGCTTCTTGCAGAGCAGCCAATGTCACAATCAGAACAGATTCGATGAGAAATCAATAAAACTTTGCCTACTCGGTAGCATTGCCTACTCTTGCTCAGGATGTAACGTGCGTTGCTTCTGGGTTTATCTGTATATTACATTCATGCTGACAGGTAAGGTCATTGTGACAGCAGACACAGCACTGACTGCTGCTCATGCTGCATCTAAGCAAAGATGGGTATTTGAGCTCTAATGGGTAATTTGGAGTGTGTTACGCACCTGCCTTTGCTGCAGAACTCTGCCAGCTCTCAAAACTGCATATAAAGAAAGAGTAAAGATATGTTATTTGTTTGTTTGTTTTAAAGAAGGACTCTAAAGCAGCTGACTGTATATCTCTGCTCTGGACAAATTTGTGCCTTTAGTACCTGTACTCATGGTATTATCAGCAGAAATATTTCCTCTGGGCTGTTGCTTACTCTGGAGGCACAGGTGAAAGATATTTGCAAGCAGAATGATCTATGCTACCTCTTTCAAACTTAGAGCCAGACTTATATAAATAAAGCTTCTCCAGTTGCTAGGGTGTTATAAAGATGTCTAAGCACAGCTTGGGGAGTGCATTTCTGAGTTCACACACTCATCTCTGCAACCTGCAACATTAAGACACTAACCCATGTGGACCTGAGGTTCATACTTTGTAATGGATGCATTACTTTGAGGGCAGCCAGTCTCAAGGGTCACATGTTCAAGATCCTCTCCATGCGGTATTTTCAATCAGAGCTCCTTACTAAAGAGACTTACTAGTGGAGTTTTTTGAGAGAAAGTATGTTGCTATCATGTTTACTGTTCAGTTACTGCTAATGAAAGCAAATAACACGCTGACCTAAAGCAATTATAAAACTCATGCTAAGAAAGCAAAGTTAAGTTAAAAAAATGCAACTTGTTTGTTTTTCCACAGTTTCCCCACTGGTAAAATAATTATATTTTGCAATTTTTGAAGTATTCTTAGCATACGTTATTGGCTTGATAATAATATTAATATTGAAGATAAAATTTTGCATTGCAAGCTTTCACAATGCAGGTTCTCTTCACACCTGATCAGATTTCAAAGTGTATCAGCATACAAAAATGGTTTTATCTGAGATTTCCTTTGTGTTGCCACTGGCTACAGAAGCATTTTGCAGATGTTTCCTTTTACACAGATATCTGCCAGCTTTGTCAGGAAGGAGATGGCAGTGCAAAACTACCTCATCAGATGGACAACTATCTTTTCCTTCTGACTATGAAGGACATGAAAGAGGAGAATTTTTTTTGCCAGTTGTTCTTTTTGTATTACTATTAAGAGATAACTTGATTACCTGACCTGGCTTTTAGGGCTCATATTCTTTAAAGCAGTTTGATCCACACTTGCACAACGAGTAAAGGTTACTGATGGGAACCGTCTGCGATGGGGCAACTGTGTAATCCCAATACAGCTTTACAGTCATAACTATAACCCCGCCCCCAACTTCAGATTGCCAAATTGGATCTCTCTGTCCTCTTGATTCTTGTAATCTAAAGCTGTAGGGAACTTCATGCTGTGCCTGTGTCCCAGGTTCGTGCAGTTCTATCATTGTACTGTATCTATTTTATTTTATTTTATTTTTTGTTCAGATTTTTCTGAAATCTTTCAGGTTTCTTTCCAAGTTGTTCTCTTTGATGCCCACCTGAAACTTAGAATACTTTTCATTCTGCAGTGACTCTCTTCAGAAGTCTCAAGGTCTTTATGAAAGCACAAGCAAAGCAAGGTATGAACAGATTGTATGAACTCCTGTCACCTGAGCTGTCCCCTCTCCAATAGTTTTGGGTTGGTGCAGTGCAAAAAGAATGATGAAACTGCGTATGTTGAACTTCTCTTTTCCTATCTTTTTCTTCATCCTTCTCAGAGGATTCAACTGCTGGGTCATCTAAATTATTAACTCAATCTATCTTCTTGTAATCAAACTTTAAATCAGAGCCTGTGACCATTTGCACTTGGGCGGAATTGACTGCTGTTTGGATTTGTATCATTGTATTTAGTTTTTCCAAAATGACCATGTTGTTATACGTTGTTTTGACATAACGCAGACCGAGGTGTCTCTTCCCATCCTCTTTCAACTATGTCAACTCATTGGCATTTCTATTTCATGGTTACAGTCTCCTAGCAACAAAACTTTATCTTAAACTGACCCTTACTGTTTTGGAGACCTCATGCCCAAAGCACGTTACATCTCTTCTGTTTCTTAAACACACTTAATACTTTTCCTTGTTCTTGCTTTTATTACCTATCAGGTTTGTTCTCGTCATCTTCCCTGAAATAAAATACCAGCAATATGCTAGCCTTTGGACTCGCGCTGCTCCTACTTCAATTAGTTCCCTTGCAGATGATCCATGAGTCTGTCACTTAGCAAGCCCTTTCCTGAAAGAAAGCAGAATGGCTCTGGGTGCGTAATTGCACTTTCTTGAGTGCCTATGACAGAGGGTGCCCATGTGTTCCAGCTGTCCCAACTTCACAACCATGAAGGAAGAGGCCTACAGACTGCCATAATGATGGGTCCTTTGCTCCTCAGGAGCCTGCAGTGGCACACACCCTGCCCCAGTCATACCTGAACAACAAATTCAGCTGAAACCTTCTTCTGGTCAAGTTAATGGTCTGTCTGCTACTTCTCAGATGTTCAGCTATACCGTGATCTTGAAGAGGTGCAAGGACATGGAAATAATTCTTAATGGATCTGATTCCAGCATTTGACAATGAACACAGCGTATCCATACAAGTCTGCTGTTTCTTTTTAATTTTAATGATGTGAATAGCATCTTCTGCAGCACCTTGTCAGAAAACCCTCTATTGTCAGTGATCCTTCTGTTGACCCTTTACCTCCTTTTTTTTCCAGCTGGGCAGAACAGAAGGGCACATCCATTGCGTCTGAAGAGAAAATCCGGTGCTGAAGAGTCTGGGGAGTCTTTGCAAATACCACAATTAGTGCAAAAATGAAGGGGACAGGAACAACAAAAAAATGAAACTTGATAAAGAATCAGATTTCCTTCAATGTCTACAGTTTCACAGAGGATGCCTGTAACTCATGATAAGCCAGAGCAGCCCACTTCACTTCATCATTCTTAGTCCCGATTACCAAGACTTCAGACACTGTCAATTCGGCCAAAAGTGGAGAACAGCTTTGACATGCCTTTCTCACAGTCCAAGGCAGATAACAAACAGGTGCTATTTGATTTTGTGAGAAGGGGGGAAGCCAAAAAAGCCTTATCTCCGCCTGGAAGCCAAACAAACATACGCACCTGACATGCATTTAGGCTTGAGCCTTGTTTCTCCAGACTCCCTCACATACAAAAATGTTGTTTGTGTAAAAGCTAGACAGATAAAGTGAAAGACTTGTTTGGTACCAGCAAAGTGGCTTAGGTAGTCATGACAACCGTGTCAGCACTTAAAAACTTCCCTTCCTCATAATCTTTCTGCAGTTTAGATAGTACACATGAGCTGTAAGAAAAAGAAAAAAAAAGGAATATCTGATCAAGAGCAATAAAATGAAAAGTAAAAATGTTTAGTGTCCAAAAGAGTGGAAGCTGAGACATTTGGTGTCATTAACAACAGGTTTTTTCAGTTTCCACAGGGGCTCCTCAATGTGTCCAGGCTTTAAAGACACCAAGAGCCTTACCCCAAATCTAGGAGTGGGCAGGGAAAGGGAGGGTGGCTTAGCACTGATTTTAAGGGGAGATCAGACACAAGATACATAACCATCAGCATATTATTGATGTCCTCAAATTCTCATGTAGTTGTTGTTTCCTGCAGCACCTGATACCAGGAAGGTCCAGCCTCAAAACAAAGAACACTTTCTGCACGATTTGTGGGTCCCCACACACTGTCTTTCCTTGACCAAGAGCTGACACATATACTTTCATTCTTCTATGCTCATTACTTTTTCATTTGGTTTTCAATGTGTAAATTCATAATCCATCTCAGTCTCATTCACAGTTAGAAACCAAAGGACACCAGAAAGAAATACCCTTCTCTACCCCAGAGGCAAGTTAATGGATTGGCTTTCAGCACAAAGGGAGTGACTGATGTCAGTGAGACAAATCCCTATCTTCCTAATCAAGTAATTAATGCAGGGAAATTACATAGCTTTATACACCTAGATGTGCCAAGGAGTCACATGTTGCTTCCAAGGGAGAAAAGAAAAAATACTTTGCTACCTGGGCAGCTTAGTAACTGCATTTACTTTCATGTGCTATTATTACAATTTTGTCATTTAATGAGGGAAAAAATAAGAATTTAGAAGTTTTAATTTGGTATCCACATACCAAACTTTCTTGTTCCTATCAGTCACAAATACTGTGCTATCCAAACACTGCATCTATTTTCCAGACACAAGTGACACTAAGGAAACTAGTTATGTCAGAGTTGGTGACTTTAAGTTCTGTCATTTTATCAGAGGTGGTCGTGCTTCAACTGCAGAAGATCTTGCTGAAGTCTAATAAGCAGCCAAATTGTCTTCCTAGAAATGTTAATACCAATGTCTGAAAATCTTCTGTTAATTATTTACAATGTAGTTACAGTTGGTGTTAGACATTGACATTTTTTGTGTAGGTTTCACCAGCCATGGTATAACTAGCTTGATCTTTAGATTTCTCCTTAGTATTAACTACTGAAAGATCTTGAAATACCTTCAAAGGTAATTAATCTTATTAAATGTCTCCACCTTTCTTTCAGAAAACAATGGGTCTGGAACTAGTACAGTGAAAAACTCATATTTCAATCAGCCGATCCCAGTTTTACTTTTCGTACATTGATTTACCTCCTGATGGAAAGAACACAAACTGCTGGCTTAATGCACGGCAGAGAACCCAGCTTTTTTCCTGACTGCAGACTGTCTTTGAGCAGAACATGTCACCAGACTGATTTAATCACAGGTAATGGTTCGCGTTTATTTTCTGATACCTGAATGGAATGAATTGGGTGGATCTCCTAAGTCACCTCGTGTATTTTCCCTCAGCTGAAGACAGAAGACAAATACTTCAAGAGTCACTCATCTTGGTTGGCCTAAGACACCTATGAAGAGAGGGTCTGTGATAGACATTGTCTGGAGTCCCTACCCAAAGCAAGAAATAAGCAATAGAGCCGCTTCTTTGTAAAACAGCATTACCAACGCTCATATTCCAACCTTCTTATTTGTACCACTCCATGTCTACCCCTTCCACCCTATAGAAAGAAACAGTGTCAGATTTATGTTAAATGTTTACCCTGCTGTAAAATGTATGTGGAGCCAGGATTTGGACTCAGTGATCCTGATGGGTCCTTTCCAACTATTCTATGATTCCTAACTCCTATCTGAAATGATATTCTCATCTTTTGCTGTATTTGGTAGAACGCAACTAGCTTTTCTGGCCGCTGGCACCAGCTTTAACAGCTGTAAATTTCAGACAGATTCTGCCTTTCTACGAGAGTACAGCAGCCACGCTGCCCGTGAAACTTGATGGAGCCTATTTTATTTGCTTATACTTTTTTTTCCCAACATTTCTTTACCCAGGGACTTAAAAAAGAGGGAGCGCAGAAGGGAGATCTTTGGTGCCTGCTGGAATATCATCCCCTCCTCATCCCTCCTCATCCAGGTATTTTGTTAAGCAAAAGGAAATCTCAACCGCAGTTCAAGAAGAACATAGGAACTGCTGCTTCTATCCAGGGCCAAAGGGCAAGAGAAGGGCATGGAATGTCTGTCAGCCCCTCCAGCTGCCTTTTGTTATAGAACTGAGTGCTGTGTCACACAAAGGTTTGGGTTTCCACCTTTTCTGCACAGTCCCGGAGAGGCTGCAATTGTCCAGCTTGCCATCCAAGAACTTTTTGCCAAGCTTTAATTGATGAATTCTAAGAGATTTGCTGATCGAGGGAATAAAATAGACTTTTAAATCCTCATCCCTTGTGCCGTCAATTCGTGAAACACAGATCAGCAGGGAATTCTCCCTCTCCAACGTAATGTATGCAGATTACAAAACACACTAACAGGTATTGCATCAGTACTCCACTAAACACTGAAAGATTTTTGCCATTTTACTACAAGTCATATAAATGCACGAGTATGCAAGAACTTGCTTTCTCTCTGTTCAGCATCCATGTGAGTGAATCCATATGAAGATGAAAAACAAAAAATACTCCTGTCATGATGAGAACAGCTACATTGCTGCGTTACAAGCCGGGGTGCAATGTCTTCCTGGACCTTTTTACAGCACAGCTTGTTGGATAGTGCAGCTCCTGAGATGATGTGCTAAATTTAACAGCCAGTGTAACGGCTGGGATTGTGCCACATAAATAGCAAAGAGAAATAGAGCTTTTATAATGACAAATCACCCTGTTCCTAGGGATTTAAGGCAGAATTATTTCCCTCTCTCAGAGGCAAGAATCATGCTAACTACCTTTTTCTCCCTATGGTTTGTGCAGTGGTTTGGGTAAGCTTGAGGGCAGTGCGGCCTTTATCCTGGGGCTGTCACAAATGCAGCCACACTTAAACCAGTAGGCGCCTGGAAGCCTTCCCTTCTCCAGGAATGTCCCAAAGGAAACTTCCACCTGCTGTATGAACATCCACCCTCTTCTGCCAGGAGATTGCTAAGAGGCCCCCAGGCACCCTCTGCTGTCTGTTTGCCAAATGGTGCCAGTGACCTGCAGTACAGCAAAACCAAGGTCCCAGTGCCATGCAGGAGCAAGTGCCCACATGCTCAGCACTGGATGTGTTGGAGACTGTTTGAGGAGAGCTGAGCTGATGTTCTGCTAAGATCAGATGTGATTTTTTTTCCCCCTTCATCAGCTCCTACATCTCCTGTACTCAGCAGATGTTGAAATCAAGTGATCCATTAAAAAAAAATAAAAATTCAAATATTTACCTAGCAATTGCCAGCTCTTCAAAGACCTGGATAGCTAAATGTAAGATCAGACATTGTACTAAGGAAGTATGGTGTTGTTACTGCTGTGCCAGGCACCAGGGCTTGGCTGTGGGACTGAGCAAACACCTGACTTTAAACTTCTGCATGTGTGAGACATGCACCCTGTGGAATTGCTCCCAACGCGGTGATTTGCCTGACCAAATCCTGAAGCACATGGAACAAGGGGATCTGAAGAGGAGTCCCAGAGCTCTGGGCCATGCCCTGACCATTAGGAAGCACTAGAGAACTCACACCTATCACATATTCAAATATACGACTCTTTTGTTGATAACTTTGCCAAATTTGGGGTCACAAAATATACACAAATGGAACAGATCACTTTTTTTTCCCAAGAATCTTAGAAAATTAGGTCCCTAACTAAGCCACTACCCTGCATCTCAAAAACCAAGCACCATTTGCAGACCTCTTACAGATCAGCAAGGAGTTTTCAGTGGGAACTGAAATAGACACAAGTGCGTCCCATAGCTGGCAGCCCCAGTGCCAGGCACTGCAGCAACAGTGCATCCCATCCAAGAAAGTGAAAGGGGAGAAAGGCACCAAGAGGGTGCTGCTTCGGAAGGCGAGGCTGGGGGAAGCTGAGGCACTTCACTGAACAGCCCCAGTACCCAGGGCACAGCAGTCAAGATGTCCAAAGGATGGTAACATGTCAATGGGCTGCCTGAAGCAGGAAGGAGGCTGAGGTTCCGGTTGAATAAGGAAAGGTTCAGACTGGATATTAAGAAACATCTGTTCTCCAAAAAAAGTGGTGAAGCACTGGCACAGGCTGCTGAGGGAGGTGGTGGAGTCACCATCCCCGAAGGTGTTCAAGAACTGTGGAGATGTAGCAGTGAGGGACGTGGTCGGTGGGGGTGAGTTGATGGCTGAACTTGGGGATCTTATTGGTCTTTTCCAACCTTAATGATTCTATGTGCCACTGAGATTGGTGAAAATGTTGCTATTGATTCTGAAGGCTCTGCTATGGACTCCACAGGGTCAGACTTTATACTCAGTGTCACGTATAGATGCAACTTTACTTAGCAACCACAGGAATCCACAGCAAGTTTTCTCTTTGTGGTATAGCCCACTCCCCCACTAAATTGATCCTATGGACAGATAGGTATAGAAATGGTAATACAGAATCTTCACCACCAGGTAGGAGAATGACAACACAAAAAGGAGAGAGGATATCACTTATAAACAGCCTTTTGGTAGGTTTAATCATTTGAAGTTGCCAGCAGGTCAGCACAGCTGACTCATATATTGAGGACTGTTGCAATCCCTTCATATTTATTAAAATTATCTCATTTTGACAATTTCAATGAACCCTGGCCTGAACAATAATATTCTTTCCCATAGCAATTTTGAAGTACTGAAACATCTGCAGATAAGTGAAAAACTGCTAGCTGTCTATCAGAGTCATCCTAGAGAAATAGTGCTGTCTTTCTTCCCATCTTTTAGATAAACTATTGATGTACAATAATACAAATCACCTGGTATTACAAAGAGCGAAAGCAAAGATTTCATCCTGAATGACTGCTTTGGGGCTATTGAATTTCTGTGAGCTGCTTGGGCTCCATGAAGTTTGAATACCATTTTCTGTAGTTAAGAAAGGAAGTATTGTGTTTTTGGGGAAAATGCACACGCTCAGTGGCTATAAGTGATGCACCAGAGGAAAATTAATTATGCACAGCTGAATGCAGTTCTCTACAGGAAAAGGATGGCCATTGTACAACGTGCGAACAGCTCAGCTCTACTCCTCTTTTTGTGCTGCACTGAAATGAAGAACAGAAAACTCAATGGCTTTTTGAGGGAAGGTGGGGAGGTAACTTCTTTCCCCCCTTGCAGAAGCTCTCAGGACATGGTCCTATGTATGCTCCCCTCAGCGTTTTTCTCCTCTGCCTCGACCCTTTCTGCACCTGCAGAATATTTGTGTAAATCTTCAAAGGAGTTTGCTGCCAAGCTCCAGTGCTTTCAGATCACTTCCCATAAAACATGGCTGCAGAGATTAACTAATAATGCATACCAAGCCCTTCTTTAAAAAGGTACTGCCCAGGAGATCTAAAGTCACAGGAAAAAAAAAAAAGGAAAAATGGAACATAGCAGTTTGGTCACTTCCTCCTGCTTAGTAGTTCTATCAGCTTGATAAGCTAAAGAAGAGGAACACAAACCACGTGTTGGAATAAAATGGTATAAATAAAGCACTTTCAAGTCTGGGGTCTTTCATTACCACTCTACTTAAGTGGAAGGTAAATGTTAGCAGTGCCTTCATTACCTTCATCCTAGATGGAAGTAAACAAACTGCAGAGTGGCACGCTCCATCTGTAACTGGCATGATTGCAATCCTGTTCAACATTATTAAGGGAGGAGAGCCTTACTCTTACTTTTTAAAGGTAATACAATTTGAGGGCCATTTACCTCCCTCTGTAACCTTTAGGTATACGTTTCTCTTGGGAAGTATATATTAAAATCTTTGTGTGTCAAATAGCTTAGAGTCAAAAGACCAGTGAGTCATATCCTATAAACTATACAGAATCCCTGGAGCTTTGCAGAATTGGAACAGTAACAGCATGTACACAGCATTGCATAAAAACACCCAGAATGTGCTTTTCCTGCTCAACTCATTCATTCTGACTATTAAAATTCCCCCACTGCAGCTCTCATCTCAGTTTTGCACTCATTTCTTGCATACATTCTCACATAGGAGCTTTATTGTCAAGCACGCAAGGTCAGCAAGTGAATATTGCAAGAGATGTAGAATAACTGCATTTTGGATTCTTATAACATGTACTAGCACCAGCCAGGCAATGTTGAAGAGATTTATGTAATTTGTGGAAGAATCTCATTTAACTCCTATATTGATGGAAACCAGCCGGATTGTTTAAGTTGAACTACCTCTTCTGAGCAATATGCTTCTTCTAGATCATTTCTGGTCTGCCTTTGGTGAATAATGCTGAGCAACAAAATAAAGCAGTGGTTAGCCACTGACAAACTACTTACAGTAGTGGAGGGCAGATATGAAAAGTGGAGTTTTCCTCTATGCATATTTATTTACCGAGTCCAACTAAAAAGGAAGAGCTTTGGATTTTCATGGGTATTTTGGGTAATATGAGTAGAGGCAGTGTGGTTGCCATGATTTGTCACAAGGTGCCTACAAAAGCAGAAAGAGGAAAGCAGGATACACTGCTCAGGTTGCTGTCTGTGCATAATGAGGAGGATTTTGACAAGGATCATTCACCAACGGAGCCCTTTGTGCTGCAGGCTTGCTGCTGCCGAGGGGAGGATCCTGCAGGAATATACCACTGGTGTGCATAACAAGCAACCCAACATTCAGGCAGCAGCTAAACCAGGAATTCAAAAGTTACTCTGAGCTTAAACAGCTCGAAGAGGAAACAGCTAATGTTAGATACAGTCCCCACAGCCTTGTGACTGCTGCTTCTGGGGGAGCACAAACGATAACGAAACTCTTCTGGACTGCAGCAGTTTAAGTTCCCTGGTGTGTTTATTGTGTACAAGAGCATCACGGACAAATGCACCAGCAGCAATGAGGAGAAGATACTCACAGGACTGCATGAACCTGCTAAACCCTATAATAAAGCATTGCTTTGTTCTGACGTTTTACACAGCTTTCATGTTCCTTTGCCTTCCAACAATAAATAGCACTGGAAATGCGTAAAAACTAAAAATATCCATTTAATAATTTTCCCCAGGCGGTCTGAAAGGCCTTCAAAGACCTTTTGAGACTCCTTGATTAACAGAAAGCCTTGACAGAAGCAACAAGCAGGAAGTTTGCATGAAAGCAAACAGAAATAAATGAATGCCAATCACAGTGGAAGAGAAGACCCTCTCCTAGAAGCAGACAGTTAAGACAATTTCAATTCTCAAAAATGACCTTTTCCTATCAGCTCTCACCCCTTCTCCCCCCAAGAAGATATTTCAAGATTTTACCTTCCTTCCCTTCCCCACCCTGGCTTGTTTTGTATTGAAGTGCTGAGGCCAGGTACCTGTGCCACAAACTTGTATGGACCTCAACAACATGGGAATACACCTGTGTTCAGGAATACAGGCTCTGGACACTGCTGGGCACAAGCCCAGAATCTCAGTAACAACCCTTTCACCTTCTGCAGGTGAAGGAAAGCACCTCATATACTTTTAATAACTAGCAAAACATTCTCATCAATACGAATGCAATGTTACTCAGCTACATGCTCTAGGTTAAACCTCAAAAAGGTAAAAGTTGTCCACCCTTCTCACATTAATGACTCCTAAGATACAAAGTACCAAACGTGAGCTCCATGGTAGTGGCAAATGACAAATGCAGATGACTTAAACTGGAAATTCAAAGTCAAATGCTACCTTGCCTTTAAATAAATCATGATTAAATACTATTAAGTCAATCTGCGAACCAAACTTTAAAGATGCATAATTAACAAGATGCATGCATTACAGTTACCTGCAAGAAAATATTTTTAGCTGTCCTATGTACCACCTTTCCTCTACCATGACAGATATTCTTTAACATCATCTCAAAGGTCCTCTGTTCTCGTCTTAGCTCTGAGCTCCCTGAACTCCAAAGCTGGCCATAGCAACACTACTCTTGAAGACATGAAAACACTGTATTTCACCACTAGAGCTGTAGTGGTACTGGCAGGGCCATGCATTCCCATTTTGGATTGTAACGAGAAGAGCTGCTTCAGGTATCCCACTGATGAGTTCCCCAAGAGATGACTAAGAAAAATATGAGACTTTTATGTTTGATAAGAAAGCTCTAAGTTCATGGCCCAGCCAGGCACTGTTTGCTTGGTGCTTGCAGCATGTTTCTTTGAGACAATGGATCTATTTTGCCATTTCTTCTTCAGCTGTGCACCAGCATGCCCTGGGTCAGTAACACTGATGTAGTATGAATTGTGACAACTCAGATGTCATGCTATGAGTCAGACTTCACAAAAGACACATCCCTGGAGCAGCAGCACAATGAAGACTCTGGATCACTGTGACCCGCTACCAGAAAAGCAGGTAGCAGATGGCAGGTCAGATTTGTTAGCACTGCTCCTTTGGGAAACACACTCTGACTTTGGTAAGCAGCAATGCCCCAGTGGCAATCCATTGTTGACAAGAAACGTGGACCCACTCAACAGCTCCTGCTGGGCAGGATCTCAGTGGTCCCAAAGTCTTACACCCTCCCACCAGAAAATGTCCCCTTCCCTGCTTTATAGGAGAGCCATATGTTTGGAAAACAAGGGAGAAGACTTAGAAATCACATGTACCAGGTCTCATTCTACAGTCTCTCATTGGGGGGTGTAAATTCAGATTCATTTAACTGACTTCAGTGAAATCCTTGCAGAGTATCACAGGTGTAAGTAAAAAGCCTAAGGATGGATGGAACAGTATCAGGCTGCAGTGCTGGAATAAAAACCCTAGTACGGGAAGGACTTCAATGAAAAAAGTCTCTATAAAAGCTCCAAGTATGTGGTTATGTCTCATGCAAACCAGTGCAACTAAGGACATAGCTTTTAACAGACATACTTTAAAACACAAGAGAAAAGCTTTTCCTGAGTCTGGCCACAATCTCACTTACTGTTAAATTTTCCAGCTGTTGTCATTTCCCCCCTCCCTTCCATGGCTCAGCTGCATGCATTCTCTGGAACGTTACTTCCTAACAGCACGGTGGACATTTCCTTGCCCAGCAGTTCTCGCATCTCTGCAACACATGCAGAAAGCTGAAGGGGGAAGGCTTTGATTGCTGTGTGACCGTGAGCACTGTGTGATTAAACACGCCAGGCTCACATGGACGTTACCATGAGTGTATCCCTTGCTCTGCAAGCTTATGGAGAACTGCAACTTGTGGTTGCATTTGTGGGAAGGATTAGAAGAAAAACGAGGAGAAAAAGTGAACTTCGGTTAATGATATGAAGAGTCACCTCCCTCCTCTTTGGAGCAGAGTGGATCATGTTTGAGACAAATGCTCTTACCACAGTGATATTACACAGATGGTCAAGCGCCAATTACAGCACAATTAATCTTAACTTATTCTAATGGAAATTAAAAGCCACCCAAATCCCACAGTTAACTCCCAGGATGAGCAGCTCTGGTAATTCCAGCACCCCCTGAGTGCTCTGAGCTGCGGCTTACAGAGGATTCAAACATTATATCGTGCTGCCCTCCTGCAGGAGCGAGAAATGACTCAACAGGTTGTTCACCTGCAAATCAGGAACAGAAGAATCCATTAAGTAATTCACTCAATCCATAAAGCAGAAGCATATAGAACATGCGGCATAGAGAAGGCCCCATTAGGCAAGATATAGTCCTTTGCCATACGTTCATATGTAATTGAGGGGTATCTTCTTACACGTTTAACTGTAAAATGCAATTCCTACAAGCAGGCAAATCTGATTTTAACAGCTTCTTCTTGTCTCAGCCTTAGCCCAGTTACATAACCTCCTGTTTCAGCAAGCAGGGCTGTCAGCTTTGTACACATGTAATTTTCTTCTAGTTCTTAATAGTCTTGGAAGCACGGTTTGCGAGTTATCAATAAAACCAGAGTTAGGGGCTAATGTTCACAAACTAAGCATTATAGCCACTCTTTGTTCTCATTCCCCTGAATTCCATTAAAGAAATGAGACCTAAACCCAGCGAAATTCTCTGTGTTCCATCTTCTTCAAGATAAACAGAAGATATGAAAAGTGCATTTATCAAGTTAAAAAATACATATACTTGCCAAGAAGTCGTCACCACTACTGTTGTTCTATGTCCAAATGCTGCAGAGCATCTCTAAGGATCAAAAGAATGAATTTTACCAGCCCATCATATACATCAGGCTCTCTCAGGCTCCCTGTCCTCAAGGGGAGATGTTCCATCCCTGGGATCATTTTTGCGTCCCTCCTCTGGACACACTCCAACAGGTCCATGTCTTTCCTGTATTGAGGGCTCCACATCTGGACGCAATGCTCCAGGTGAGGCCTCACCAGCGCAGAGCAGAGGGGCAGGATCACTTCCTTCACCCTGCTGGCCATGCTGCTTTTGATGAAGCCCAGGATACGGTTGGCTCTCTGGGCTGCAAGGGCACATTGCTCACTCACACCCAGCTGCCATCCACCAGTACTCCCAAGTGCTTTTTGGCAGGGCTGTGCCCTATTCTTTAATCTGCTACCTTGTATTGATAGTGGAGGTTGCCACAACACAGGTGATAAACCTTGCACTTGGATTTGCTGAAGCTCATGAGCTTGTCTAGGTCTCTCTGCATGACACTCTGTCCCTCAGGTGTGGTGACTGCACCACAGAGCTTGCTGTTATCCGCAAACCTGCTGAGTTAGCACTCAATCCCACTTTAGAGGTCACTGATGAAGATGTTAACTGGTCCCAGTACTGACCCCTGAGGGACACTGCTTATCACTGATCTCCATCTGGACACTGAGCCACTGACCACCACTCTCTGGATATGATCCTCACCCACTGATTAGCCTACCCATTAAATCCATTAAATTAAATCCATTTCTTTTTATTTCGGACTCTTCTCAGTGGTGCATAGTGATAGGACGAGGGGAAACGGCCACAAACTGTTGCATAGGAAGTTCCGCACAA
>JANHGO010002755.1:0-29005 GCA_024606505.1 Aquila spilogaster
AATTCGGCAGCCCACGGAACTGGAGCATTAACTCTTTAACTCCCAATGCATTGCATGATGTTATGATGTGGAATACCGATAATAAAAAAATCATAAAACCATGACAAGCTGAATATTGTTTGGGTCCTAATTCTGTAAATTGTATCTTTTTCTGTACTCTTAAAGATATTTCTAAAAGGGCTCAAATAGTGGGAAAAAATATTTTGAGACTACAGTGTCTCAGTTGCTACAGACATGTAAGAAGCTCAAAAAAGACTTCTCCACATGTAGAGTACATCTCAGTCATTGCTGCAAAATTTCACATTAGGACAATTAAAATATATATATACAAATGAGCAATTAGGGATGTGAGAAATGTTTGATTGAGATATTGGTCCAAACAAGCACTGACATTATCCTTCCTCCCAAAAGATCTATTTGAAAAGTGAAGTTGAAGCTGATTGAAGGAAGTACATTTATTATTTATTTAAATAACTGGATTTAGCAAATTATCCAGGAGTATACTTATTTGTGGTCTGGGGAGTATAGCTATCCTAGTTATACATGGTCAGGGGGTGCAGGGAGTGTCTGTCTCGTGATCTGGTGAATAACCTACATAGCTGCATAACAAGTAAAATGAAAATGCCTCTCTCTGACAAGGTGGATTGTTTTATCTAACACTTTCTGAGAAAATAGAAGGTAGCCACTGGATTGCTATGACATGGGTTGTTTTGGTATGCATCTTAAGATGAAAATGTCTTACTTTGTTGTCATATATATATACTAATTTCAAGGATGCAGAGTTAATTCTGAAACCATTGTATCTGTAGAAGACTTTAGCTCTTATAGGGTTCTGCCGCATGTATATTCATGTATGCTGTGAAGAGGAATGCTTCTACAGCTTGTATCTTAGGAAGAAAAGAAGTATCTCACAACTGTTGCTGGATGGCACAACTGACATATGGACATGATGAGCATTGTATTCTGGTGATGCCTAAATAGTGAAGTGGTCTAGACACCTGGTGGCTGGCCATGTTGCTGCTTTACACATATATACAAAGACACATTCACCAACCAGCAGGATTATGTTGGTTCTGTTAAGAAAAAGAAATAAAGATTTAGGTTGATCACTGGGGAGCCGGACTAGATGACCTTTAAGAGTAACTTCCAATTCAAATGATTCTATGATTATTTTTTTTTCCCCTAAAAAATTTTCAGACAATATGCTATGCCTATTTTTGTGAGAACAATGTGCAGAACAGGAACATTTCTCATTCTCTCTTTAATTCAATTATATTATGAAACTCATTGTGTACTTCAAAAATAAATTAACTCAAGATGTTATTCTGCTCTCCATCTGCTACCTTTCTTTAAATGTATTCCTTCCACTCCTGTGTAAGTTTGTGTTGTGGTTTGTTTTTTTTTTTATTTTTCTCCTTCAAAAGCTGTCGGCATTTTTCCTTGTTTGCTTTTTTAATGCCCTCTTTCAGAAATTGCCTCATAAACCACGAGATTCTTTTGCTTTCTCTTTTGTATGTAGAAGCAGGCAGTAGAATGCAGTTAAAGGCTGTCTCATCTCTCAATTGCCATAGTTTGGCTTTCAACATGCTTTTGTTTTTCTACCTGTGGTTTGTTTCTGTCTCGCAGAAGCCAGATGTGTGGTCAATGAGCAAGTAAGTGATCAAAGTACAATTGCATCATTGTTTGTTGATGCTAAGAAAGGCAGAAAATGGCAGAAGAGTGTTCATGAAATAATCAAATCTTTGGTCCAAGTACCTGTTTCCTTCAGAAGTAGACATTTCCTTTTAGAATATTCCTCTTCTCAGTTTGATCAGCTAGCAGTTGATCAGGTGGTGCTACACAAGATGTTCACTCTAATATTAGCCATGCTAATGGAAATATTTAAGATGTATTTAAAGCATGGAGTGTTTCTTCTCTTCCTGATGTAAGTACAGCTTTAAGGTTAGAGGAAGGAGTAGTAATAGTGTGCAGACTTCCTCTCAAATCTTAAATCCAGATTTAGTTGCTTAGCTGAATATTTATGGCAAACTAATGAATCATGATTACACTTGGCTGATAGACCAAGGAAAAAATGTTAATAAATGTCATTTAATGTGAATTTCCTTAGCTGGTGGAGAAGCTGGAGGACTTCTGCTAAAGTTTAAATATAACCACACCATCCAATTATGAAATATAAAAACAATTCTATATTGAAAGCAGGTTACATGTAAGTCACCTATGCTTTTACTGAGGGCTACCTGTCCAGGACTTTGACTTTGATCCTGAAGGTTAAAGAAGCATGTGCAGTTTCCTTAAATATGGTAAACGCTGCTTTTATTTTGTCAGGCTTAGATGATTCTTTCTAACCAAGTCTAAATTGTGATTTGTAATCTGAATCTTTGTCAAGAAAAAGGAATCCAATAGCAGCAACCGTCAGAAATATTGCTGATGTCAATTCTAATTATTTTTAAGAAGTGTATGTCTCTCTGTATGTAACAGGCTTAGAACATTAAATTTCAACAAATCAGGCAGTCTCCTACTCGAAGATGTAATTGGGTGAAAAATCAGGACTTAGGCCTGCTTTACCATCAGTTCACTGTCTAACAGTCATCTAAATTTTTAGATGTGTCATGTGATATCCATTATTCAAAAATAAATATCTGATCTAAAAAGTGAGGAGGCCGTGATACTCATATGTCTGTTTTTAATTGTTAAAGCTTAAACTTGTTATTTTATTTCACTCCACTATGTGACTGACATTTGTCATGAGCAACTTCTTGTTCAGAGAGTGCTCAGTGAGTATTCTAGCGGAAGGTATATATTCAAATGTGTACCTTTTCAAAACAAACAAACAAACAAAAAAAAGCATTCGTCTTGTAAGGGAATCTATATCTACACATCTTGTTTGTGTAATTCCACTTTTGAACTGATCCTTCCTTTAATTTCTCTGCCTGCCTGCTCTAGTTTATTATCTTTGTATCCAAAAACTAGGTGATGTAATGTTTTTTTTTTCTCAAAGCCCCACTTTCCCTCAAAAATATATTGATGTATTTATACAGGGATATTGATTTTTACACAATTTAGATAAGCATTATTTCCAAAATGCAGGATTTTGGGGAAAATTACTTAACCTAGTGTTTTTATTTACTTTTTAAAGTGTCCTTATATAGCGGCTGTACTTCATTTACAGAAAAAGCTATGAGACAGCATTAAGCTGTAGAGTGAGCAGGTAGAGGGCACCGTTTTCTCTAGTGTTTGGGGCAAATGTTTCTGGATGAACTTCGCTCTGCAGTCAGAAACTGGTCTAGAAACTAGGCTTGCCTAGGGCAAGCATCTCAATTTGATCAGTGGAATTATAAATTTTATATTTATGCCAATTATATATTATACAAATTTAAATAAATTGGTAATCTGGGCTCTGATTTTAGCATTTCTTAAGTTTGGGCAAACTGCTTATTCTTGCCTCTGCTTTTCTCTTTGAAATGCGTGTAGTACTTCTACATCTCATAGAGGTTGTTGATGTTTGATTTGCACTTTTAAAAGTGTTTTGTCATTCTTAAATGAAGATTTATTTAGTATCACAAGAATTAGCAAGTCTCCTAGATAAATACATGTGCAGTTGAACAGATGTCTGTCTTGATACCTTCACACTGCTTTAATACTGCCTTCATAGAGACAAAAATTGAACAGCTGTTTTGGATTCAAATGAATGCAGTGAAACTAAGTGTTGATGTCAATCTTATAATCATCCTAACAACAAAAAAGGGCCAGTTCCATGCCTTTTGTATTTTATTTAGTATGATCAGTCTTGAGTAAATATAATCTTTTGCTTGTGTCTGATCTATGTTATATGAGGTACTGAGCTTTGACTGCAGTATATAATGGAAAAAAATCTTTTCTCAGAAGATTCTTGCTTATGTAAGTCTGATTCATACACTTACTCGTCATTTTTTTAATCATGTTGTATGGCTTGGTGAGACTGAAAGGCTTCTAGATGAGTTACAGCTGGGAATTTTCATAGTAAAAAAAAATTTACTGATAATATGGAAGATGCATCAGTTATGTTTATTAAGAAGTTGTTCTAGATTGTTTGTTTTTTGAGTTTGCACACAAATATTCTTCTAGATTTCTTCCTTGAAGTAGGAAGGAAACTTTCATGCTGATGAGAGAATGAAGAGAATTTATACTTACTTATTTCTTCTTGTTTCTTAACATCAGTTAAGATATCAAATAGTAGGTAAAAATCTTAAGATATCTTCATACCTATTGATGGTAGGCCAGTAAGGAGTCTTAATAGGCTCCATGCAAATTACTTCTGTAAGTCGCTTACCTGTCCTAGAAGCTAAACTTTTAAGATAAAATTTCTCCACCCAGTGGAGATTAACATATAATAATTCTATTTAGAACAAAAACTAACTTTGTCTTGAACCTAGGTCTGTTTTCCAAGATGGAGGGAGAAACACACGGTGAATGAAAAGGTCAAAAACTTAAGCAAAAGCATACATACTGTTGCATTCTGCAAACCCTAAACTGATTCACTTTTTTTTTTTCTTTGCATCAACCAGACCAGTTTTTGAGAAAGCCTGTTGCAATTGTAAGCTTCTGCTCTGTTCTCGCTTGAGATGCTCTAACTCACTGATGATAATTTATTGCATTCCAAGGTATCTTTTCAAAAAGACAAAATTGTGAATTTTTAATTTGGTCTCTTGGGGAAGAAGGCTCCTTGTTCAAACAGCATGCAAACTTAGGCAGAGTCACTTTGAGTTTATGCTGCCACCTTTTTTCCTCAAAAGAAATGCCTTTCAACTTAAGAGGAATACTGCATGTACTAAGTAGAGGAGGTATTAGGAAACTATTTCCTATCTTATTTCTAAAGACCTGGATGTTCAGCTGTCTACAAATAAAATTCCTATTAAATCTTTGTAAGCACTGTGATACTGTGTGTAAGAAAAAAGACCTCTCCATCTTTAGTGATAAAATGAATTAAATGATTCAGTCCACTGACCTATTAATTTCATAGTAAGGGTGATCAATTTAATCAATCTTGAGTTTTATTTCTTTTTAACCCATTTTAATAAAAAACACTTTCATTTTAGTGTACACTTGCTGATAATATTCAAAGAAGCAATAAAGTACATAATAAATCAATAAATGTTTTTAATATGGTTTTCTGAGTCTGTTAAGGTAACTTCACTGTTATAGAAGTTACTTAACTCCAATCAGGTTAAAATCTTTCTTCCTCTAATCCTCTTTTTCAAATGAAATCTTAAGTATGTGACTCATGGATGGTAACTACAGGCATTTCCTCCTTGTCTTTGGGGAAGAATTCTCCTCCTACCCATCTCTATCCAATAAATTGTTTCTTAACTTGTTTCAAATGCAAAAACTAAAAAGCAGACTTTACTTTCTAAAACTTCACTACCAGCAACCTATTAATTTCCAGAAAGTGTAGGAGTAGAGTGATATTTTCTTGGATATAGGTGAAAATTTTCTTACCAAACTGTTTTCTCCCCCTCCTCGGTGGGAGATGATGCAATGGAAAGTCACATGGATGAAGAAAAAGGGAGATTGCTCTACCAATTAACTTCACAAGGAGATTGGACTTTATCTGGAGAACTTTAATTTATCACCCATTAAAAATAAAGTAGTAGATGAGAAAAAGAAATAATAACACCTTTCCCAAATCTCCTTGTACCTCTCCTTTGTAGGCTGAACTTCATACCTCTACTCATAATTCTTCTGCCTCTTCCTGGCCAGTGACCCAGGGGGAAGAGGAGAACAGAGGTCAAAGTCTCTGTCCATAACAGCTTCTACCTGCCATTCCTTTCTCTGCCCTCTGTGCTCCGCTCCAGTGTGGGTTTCCCACAGGCTGCAGCACAGCTTCGTACTGTGGGGTCCACCCTTCAGGAGTGCATTGCTTCCCATGGCTCCCCACAGGCTGCAACTCTGGCTCAGACCCTGCCCCTTTGGTGCCTCTCCATGGGCTGTACATCTGTCAGGCCTCATCCACAGCTGCACTGCAGGCTCCTCCATGGCTGCACATGGAGATCTCTTGTGTGGTGCCCCTGGGTTTCAGTGACCTGCTGCTCTGAGCCTTGAGCACCTCCTGCCCTTCTTCTGCACTGACCTTGGTGTGCCTATGGAGCTGTTTCTCTTACATTTCTCAGTTTTCTCTCCCAGGTGCTGTGCAGTGTGCTTTTTTCCATTTTTAAAATGTTATCTCAGGGTCATCATCAGCTTCACTAATGGACTCAGCTTTGGTCAGCAGTGGGTCTATTTTAGAGCCAGCTGGAAATGACATGGAGCAGCCCTTTGTCTCCTCTCAAAAAGGCTACCCCTGCAACATCTCCCTCCTCACTTCATCCCAACCCTACCAAAGCCTAGCTATGTAAACCCAATATAATAATTTGTTAATATACATTAAAAATACAATTTTATACATTTACAGAACTTAAAGGCGTTCATGAATTGCAACATTCACTAACAGTTAAGATAGTTATACAAAAATGTAAGTAATAAGACATTTTTGTATTGCTAGAAACAAAAGTGAGGCATAAAATACAATAAATAAATTTGCTGTAATTATTAAGAATAGGTAAGTCCACAGCTGAGTGAAATCAGTGTGATATCAGTGGTGTGGATGAGAATTTTGGAACTGTATTACTTCATCTAGATTTTCTGTTGATTCTCTTTCATGTCAGGAGCCATCACAATATCTTACTGAGAAGTCAAGAAAATGTATGTTTTCCATGTTGGCAAACTGAGGCACAGAGAAAAATTGGATTTATTTGGTACTTTGTCTCTCCCACAGTAGCATGGAAACATAATTTCCCTCTTGATTCTATGAAATATAGCTCTTATCCTGCATTTCATAAATGTTGAATAAACTTACTTGTTGTTTCCCCTGTTATCCAGAAATACTTCACATTAGTTATGGCAATGTTTCATGCAGTAAGCCACATTTTGGATGCCATGAGGCGCATTAGCTTATTTTCAGTTATCCATGATTTTCATTGATCTGTTTATACATGAACAAAATTAGTATGAGAGAATAACATTAGGTCATTATGGCAAAAAAATTTCAATTTCCAGTTTGACATTTAAAACCCAGCTTTAGGAATTTAATGACTCAATATAATAGATTTTGATACTTACTAAGAGCTCTGGTGTCTGTGATGAGAAATTGTGAAGGACCTTATATGCAGTTTTTTAAATGCTCTCCTGAACCTAGATATTTTGATATAAAAATAGTTAGGAAGCAGATGGAAACCTAATTTTCATTGCATAGGTTTTCAGACCAGGCAGGAAAAAAAAAAAAAAATAAAATCCACCAATAAGATTGTAATATAATATAGCAGAGGGGAAAGTAAAATTCTGAGTTGTGAGGCTGATTGAGGCTTCTCAAATAACTGAAGAATCATTTGGAATTCTTTCCTATATTTCTGTCTCTAGTTGGGCATAACTGCAGATTTGGACATGAAGTAAGAGTAGTGGAAACTTAATTACTTAGCCAATTTCAAGTGCCCAGTCCTAAGTTAACTCAAGAAGAATGATCTTTGAAGGAGAACAAAAAACTTCCATATCATGCTATCCAAGACACTATGGAATGAAATGCATATGCTGGATATAGGCAGCATCCCCCTGCAGTCAGGCAACCCCAGAAGGAGCTGCAAAGATGACAAAGAAAGGAAATGTGATTCTGTCCTTAATATACTGATATTCCTTTCAGTTGTCACCATTTCTCGTGGGCATTTCTGTAGGCAGTTATTTGAGGAGCAATGAAATGGAGATAGAGATACCACCATCAGCCTTGCCAATAAACTGGAAAGAATACAGAACAGAATATTCAATCAAATACACTGTGTTGCTGGGAAGTCCACCTGCATAAGTAACTTTTTTTTTTTTTTTTTCCTCCCCCAAAGACAAGACCTTGGACATCTTATACATCATTTTCTTATGTAAACAAATGTGCCTTATTTTAAGTTCTGTAGGACCACTTCACCGTTTCTCAGAGAAGAGGTTTACATCCAGGCACAACTAGGACTGTAAGACAGTGCTACCTTGCCCTAAACTGAAAAGAGATGTGCAACAGTCACGTAAAAGAGTCTGTCATCAGGTGAATTAAATTCTTACTGGGAGAGTTAATCAGAAAATCCCTTGTTTAAGAAACATTAAGCAGCAGAAGCTGATGGGATTAAAGCCTGGTTTAATAGAAGAATAAGAAGATGGAGCATATGCAAAGTATTTTTCAAATCCTAGCAAACAAAATAAGAATCAATCACTAATTTAAAATTCCCAAGAGTATTTACTGGAAATAGTAATCATATAGGTTCTTGTTCTATCCATGTTTTATGTGAAAGGTGTTAACCTCTGATGATGTCAGCTAGGAGATGTGAGAACACTGAGTATCTTTGAGCATTATTATTATATTTAAATCCGTAACTGCACTTTCATCATCTAAGTTTATTAACAGATTATGAAAGAGCTTTGCTTATAGTATGGTAACAAAGCGTAACAGTTATTTTGTTTCTCCTTATGAAGATGAAAAGTTAGTCAAAATTGGAAAAACAAGTAAACATGTAAAAATAAAGTAGATAAATCATAAGGATATAGAAGGGGGGAATCTGTTTCCAGGCATATATTGCAGTAGAAAATTTGCAGTTGCTTTGGAAAATGCAATGAACTTGGTCATTTTACATATGGTAATGCAGCTTTTCATTAAGTCTTTTATAATCTTAACAGCTTTCTACAGACCAGGTAAATCTATAGGCTGAGGGACTTACATTGTAAATAAACAATTAAAAAAATAATAATTATAAAAATGGACAATCTGTGTTACAAAATGTCTTTTTCACTGCCAGTCTGAAAAGTGTTTAAACAGACTGTTTTTCATGATTTATGGTTAATTTAGTAGTAAAATAAACAGTTATTGTTGGGAAATGCAAGAATTTTTGATCTCTTGTGCAGCCCTCCAATTTCCAACAATGTACCATTTATCTTAATACAGAATATGCTGTAATAGTGGTAGTATTTAACACTTGCTATCCATGATGTGACTTCTTTAATGCATTCCCTAGCTAGATTTTGTGAAAAGGAGGTGAGAGCAAGTGAAGTCTATGCATTAGCAATCACTTGGGAGCTGCATTTGTATGTAATTCCCTTTGAAACATTCTGTTTCAAAATTCTGTTGATATTCTTCTGTGTAAGAATTTTTTTTTCTCAACAACAACAAAAAAAACTATGACAGAATAACAAATTAAAACAGGTATTCCCATTAATGCTTGCAGAGACTAATAAGCAGCATTAGTGCTCTGTTTGCTCTCTATTTTAAGGAAAGAATAACCAAGTATTCATTGCCTGTACAAATGAATGTGTTATAAAGTAAGCAGAGTTAATGAAAGAGTAATGAATGGAGGGTTTTTTTTTCCTGTTAAAAATACTTTTTGTTGCATGATCTTTTCCTGGAAGAGAATGACTATGAATCAGAAAGATCTTTATATGAATAGCTTGAGAAATGCATAGTGAAGCAGTGCTGGACAGATAAATATAGATCAGTTCCTATCACTAGAAATTTGTGTTAAAATTACACTTTATTTCATATTTGTTCTTAATTAAAGCTTCTGTTCTGATTTCAAGAGAATCTATGAATAAATAATGGATAATGTGAAGTGCTTCTATATTTTTTCCAATATTATGCATTTCATGTGATTATATTTGCATTTGTTAAAATTAATGGAAGCTAATAATTGTGGAGGCAGGATGTTAAAAGGACATAAGTAAAAAAAAAAGAAATTTATAATAAAAAGCATTTATAATACATGAAATAATTTGATTTATGCTTTTTATAATTTATGCAATAAAGATATAGCCTTAGGTACTAATTTCCTTTACATAAGGAAACCAAAAGCTTGTTTCTGGGGGGAGCAGTTTTATTTTTTTGCTTAAAGCCTTGTACTGGGAAGCAGAGGATTTTGATTTCTATTCCATTTCTGTTTCCTGTTGTTGCAGACCAGTGTGTAAACTGGAAAAGCCAGGCTGTTGGTATCTCAGCTAACTTTATGAAGTGGGCACAATACCAACTATCTTCAATTTTTCTTCGTAGTTTAAGTTCAAAACTTTTGATTGCACCAAGTTTTAAGATTAAACTCCAATCTAGGTAAGAGCTTTTAGATGGTGTTGGAATATTGAAAATAGATACATTGTTCTACTTTTCTTAAGAAATTAATATGAAAGTAATTTTGTATTTTGAAAAGGTCTCTCCCTGTAACAGTAACTATGGAGGTGTCTGCGACAGACAAGAAAGGGATACTATGGACAGATCTTGTTGATAGAAATAATGGAGTTACATTGTTCTTCAGGCATTCAGTACTTCCAAACCTCTTACTGAGCCACAGTGTAGCTCACTTTCAAGCAGTGGAAACCTGGAGTAGCTGAAATCCACCTTCTAACATCTCTTTTTTCTCTTTCCTGCCAGTCACTTAGTTCAACAACCACATAATATTTGACAACATGCTGCATATTTCTTTTTCTTATCAACGTCATTTACATTACTTTCTCTGTCCTGTTCTTCTAGCTCATCTGTCATTACCAAAGAGTAGGAAGGGCTAAATGTCTTTAATGGCTGCATTGTGCACTGGTGTGCAGAAAGGGAGTCCATTTGAGAGAAATGGATCAAGGGAAAAAAAAATTCTGGAACAGAAGGTGCAAAGCTACCATTGCAGCTTGGTGATAAAATGGTATAATGTTGTAGTGAGACAAACTTTTTTTTTTTTCTACACACATACTCTTCTATGCATGAGTTTAATGCATCCATACTTGGCAATATTTCCAAGTCTTAAGGCTATCCAATGGAATAAAAGTGTTCACTAGGTGAAATTCACTGGGTGCTATGCAGAACTACTAAAAACCACTATTTTGAGTTGTATAGTCATATCGGGCTGCTAGATGTTTGGAATCTAAATTTATCTGTCTTTAGAGGAATTACCTTGAAGCTTTTACTTGAAGAATTGTGCAATGATTACTTTCCAAGATGGTTGCTTCATCTCATTCTTCCCAATTGCACTGAAATAAGCTGACAGATTCCAAAATATCATCTACCTGTTTTTATTTCCACTGAGAGGAAAATTGCTGTAAGAGATTCTATTTCTTATGCTACCAACAGTCCAAATCAGAGTCATGCTGAGAAGAGTGTGAGGCAGCAGCCATTTTCGAAATGAATAGTCCTCTATGGAACTCGCTCTTGGACAACATTTGCTGTTGGTCTCTGATGTTGAACCTTCAAAACGCAGAGAATAAGATGCTATGTGAAGAATTAAGAAAAACATTAATTAAAATTGCTCAATACAATTGAGCAAAGTTTTGAAATATTTCAGAGTTTACAGTACAGATAATTTTGAAACATATGAGATGCTTGTTTTTCAATTCAGTCATAAGGGAGGAGAGTTAAGGGAATACCACATGGCACTGGTTTTCCTGAGGCTGTGTGTTAAATTTGAATGATTTTTTATTTTTTTTAATTTTTTTTTTATTTTTTATTTTTTGTAAATTGATACATCTTTTAATCAGTATCAGTGCTCTTTTGAATGAAAATAGATGTATGATGAAATCTCAAGATTTCACAAGGGAGTGAGAGAGAACCCAGAAGATCTTTCTCTTATTACCTATTAGTATATCTATGTATTCATTATATAAGATGTATTCTGACTGCTTGGCAACAGGTACACACTGCAAAAGCCTCCACAGACTAATTGATTTTTGTTTACCTCCAAACTTTGAATTTGGACAGAGGTGTGCATGTTCAGGAGATGCTGTGTGGCCAGGGTGGCCAAGGCCTGTTGCACTATTGCAGGCTCATGCATTTTCCCTTGGAGCAATATGCTGATTTTTTTTGTGTGCTTCTCGGAAGGCAGCTTTTAGAGAGCTTTTTATTTGCAGTTTGTTATTGGAAAAATATGAATAACCTTTTTTTTTCTTTTTTCTTTATTTTTTCTTTATTTATTTTTCCTTTTAAGATTGAACAGCTTTCCATTTCCAAAATGGAAAAATGATTTCTTTTCAAATTCATCCAAGTATTGTCATTTATTTCAGATAACATTTTGCCCTGTGGAGTGACAAATGACTTGTTGTAACTTGGGAAACTGCAGTGTATTGGCAGGTAGCGGAGTGGATGAAAAACAATACAATATTCTTTCAGTAGACAATACTGAAAGTTCATGTTAAAGTTAGTGATATTTAGTGAAATAGCAATGATGATGTTACTTTATTATGTTGCATTACATATTCACATTCGTATAGGCTTCTATTTAATTCATGATCGAGATGGGGTATTCTGTAGATAAGTATTCAGCTGTATTAAGGCTGAATACTTCATACCGTAGTTTTTGTTGGTTCAAACTCTACATTTCTTTCTCTTAAATAAAAATATATGTATATTTCACATCTGTATATATGAGTGAAAAATCTCATAATTAAAAATCTGAGTATCTGTAATGTATGATATGTAACATGAAATTCAAGCCTGACTCAATACACATTCACAAATCCTGTGATTCACTATTTTCTTGTGTCCTTAATGTTCTTGCTATTGATGTCTTTAGAGACCATTTTCAGACTATGTGAATCGCCCGTGAAGCATAATTTTGATATGCAAGTGCTCCATCTAAATCAGGTAGCATGGCATTATGCGACTTTTGACTCAGATTTTTGCCAGAAAAGCCAGCAGTTAAATCAGACTTGATTTGACACCAATGGTGAAAAGAACAAAGCTAAGAACTTGGTACCTTAGGCTGCGCTCTTACTTTTTGCGCCAGAAGGTGTGAGTACGTTATACAGTTCTAGTGGACCATTGCTTGTGAGCTTCTGCCCAGGATGAATGCAGTACTGAAGAAAAAAATCCTCTGTAGGCTAGAGGCCACCTTGGCTTATGGCAGCTCTTTCAAAACTGCCTACATGATAAACACAGTGTTTCTGTTCTTTATCAGAGGGAACAACTCAAGACATTTTGTATTGCCAGTAGAAAGGAGCAGCTGAGGAAAGCTCTGTATAGGTATCCAAGACACATAAAAGGCTTTTTCATTTTGGAATTACAGGTGGGAATAACCTTGATGTGTGAGAACTCTGTTGTAACTGAACTTCATTTTGAATGTAAGACATAAGATAAAAAACTAGCTCTATGTGTTAAAGATGCTTCTAATTTTCTGTCTTTAACATTCAAATTACATACTTTCCTTCTTAAAATTCTCTTTGGAAAGACTTTGGTTTTTTTTCCAAATCTTACAAAAGGCAGCTAGACCTTGCTTTTGCTCTGGTGATCCTGTATAGGAAAGTGTTACATTCCCCTGGCCAATAAGTCTCTGCAGTGAACATCTAAAGCTGGCTGTTGCTAAAGGAGAGTGCCAGAATCAATGCTGAAAAACATTGGCATAGAGCAGTGCTGGCTGAGGAATGTCTTAGGCACCTTTGTAATTCCTCACCCTTAAATCTTTCTAGCAAGTGTAAAATATGAATATTTCTCTAGTTTGTGCACACATCATGCATTAAAAAAAAGTTGAGCCCTAGGCACACTGGTAATCTTTTTATCACTCGTGATAGTTGTGACAACATATTACCCTTTGCTGTTCTTGCACCTGCTGTGACCTCTGCTGTAACTGCTGTCATTAATCATTTACCTGATGAAGACACATTCTCACTGTTTCAGTTTGAAAAACCTAGTTTTTCAGGATAATGCTAGACAAGCTGCTTTAAGGTGTGTATCACCCATAAGAAATGTTATCTCAAGCCTACCATCAGTGGAGGAGACAAATGATAGAGCTGTGGTGCCACATCATTATCTGCATGTTAGTAGTGAAGCAGTCAGGGCCATCTTCAGCAGATATCTTCCTGTTTCTTGAAGGTTGTTTGCCAGAGAGACAATGTCCACTGGTGGGACTGGACTAGGCAGTAGTGTGCACCTAAGATAACAGTTTTCATTTAGAAGATAAAACAGAAAGCACAAGTGGCGATCTCTCTAAAGGTGTCTTCCTTGTGATATAAAGCACAAACTTCCTTACTTGCATCTAATATATCAGTAAAGAAGATGATGCCATCAGAAACCTCTCAATATGTGTTATTTTAAAAAAGTCGAACAACAGAACTGTCTTAATTCTTCCTTCTAGTTCACAGATGGGATCCACTTCCAGCTCCCATACTGATTTTAGCACAAACTAGGAGACTGATGAAGCAACTTCTGCTCCTAATGATTTGAAAAATATAAATTATAAAACATACATTTTAAAACATATTGAACAAATTAAAAGAGCATATTTTTGAAGAACCCCATGGCCATTGCAGAGTCAACAAATTGCTATCAACTCCGTAAATGCTGTATATTTGTGTAGCCTCCCTTCACCTGTGGGAGAATTTGCCCAGGCAAAAGTGACCCCTTAAGAGAGAGTAGAGTGACCTCTGCTTGTACTCAAAAGGAAGCAATACATCTTGTGCTTGCCTGTAGACATGGCTTTGTGATCTGTTTTTACATGCATGATTTCTTCAGAACTCCATTTCAGATTTTATTATGTATTTATTATGTATTAAGTAATTATTTCTGTTTTTATATTAGAATAAATGTAACTGTGATCAATATAGCCCAATCTGGAAAAGCTGGGCCACCAGTTAATCTTTTATTGGCCAAAAACTGATCTTCTCTGGCATCTGTATTCTGTTAATACTGGCTTTATGCTACCATTGATTTAAGAAGCCTCATAGTCAAAATTTATTTCATTCTTCTTCTCCTTTCTCAGTTGTAAATTCTGTAGGATTCAGCAGGATTCAACCTGACTATAAAATATAAACCTTAAAACTTTCCTTAAGAATCTGCCTTTTAAAGCATTGAAGAATCCTTTTAAAACGCATTTATTGTTAGGCAATTGGAAAGGTACTGTATTGAATAGACTGTTGCCATGCAAAAAAAAAAAAAAAAAAAGCAGAAAAACTTCCTGTGCAGTTTTATGACAGTGCAGCTCTACTGAAGAAAACTTGTGAGCAATGAGTGAAGTGCTCATTAACTCTGCAGCCTAAGTTAGCTTCCCACCTACTACACCTTCAAAAGCTAGGAAAATCTACTGTAACAGGAATTACAGGATATTACTTAAGAGTTTTATCTTCCTCATAAGAAATAGTTGGCATTTTCAGGCAATCAGTCTCTGATCCAGACTGAATTTTGTTCAGTAATTCTGTAGTGTTTTCAAATAGTCATTCATTGTTTCAGAAAAACATATCCTTTCATCTTCCAGCCTCTGCTTCTGCATGCCTCTTGGGTTTAGTTCCAGATCTTCTCTAAAGTTGACTGACTGACTAAACCATCAAATTCATTTTTCCTCCACTTTAAATGTTCTTTCTCCTTTCATACTCGTCTCAAGAACAGTCTTTACAGTTAGAACCTTTTTTGTTGATGTTGACTCTAAGCAGGCAGCTGCACTTGGTTTAAGGACTGATTCAAATAATAGTTTTTGGAGTTGAGAAAAGAGCATTTTTAAAAGCTTAGTTCAAAATGCTGGCAGTCCACCAAATGATCATTCTCATGACATGGCTCCCTCAAAAGTCCTGTTCTGTCTTCACTGATTTTTTTCTTTTTCTGTACTGTATGTCATAAATCAAAAGAAATGTTTTTAGAGTTTGAAAACTTTTTCACAGACCTCTTTTTTTGGCTTTGTACAAAGTTTTGGTTCCTCCCTCCCATCCAGACCCATAAAATGATGAATGAGTGGAACAGCTGGAAAACCCTAACCCTGCCCCAAGCAGCTCTGTGGTTGGTGCTGGGGTGTGAGGGAGCTTCTGGGAGCTGGCTGCCCCCTGGCCTCTACCACACCAGGCACATACAGGAACATGGGAAATGGGCTGCAATTGGGGTAACTCATGGACATGAATGACTTCCTAACTATTCCCTAGATCAGAACACACTTGTTGCCTTCTTGTCTTCTGGCCTTATTTACACCTGAACTAGTATTGCAAGCACTGCTCTGATAAGACAACGTTTTAAGCTCTTTCTGGACAGTCACACACACATCTAGAAAGAAAGTGCTAAAGCCAGCTCTGATTCTGCAAGCCTGACATGCTTCTTGAGCCTGATTTTCTTTAAATCCTGTTGTAGTTCAAGTGAGGGAACAAAACCAAACAAACAAGCAAACAACAAAACACTGGTTTGTTGGGTTTTTTTTTCTGTTTTCCCATTTTCATCAGATTACCAGATCAGTCACTGTATTTGACTTGCTTATTGTGTCAATTACTATTTGTACTAGACAATTCAATGCTCTAATCTTATAGGAGGAGAAGATTACGTACTACATTTGAAGTTTAAAACCCTTATTAAACATTCTCAGTGTTCTGCAATGGAGGATGTTTAGGACCATTCCATAAAACAGGAAAGGGATAACCGTTCTGAAGTATTGGGTTTTAAGCTACAAAATGTTTCAGGAGAATGTTCTATGCTGTGTTTCACTGTGTAAGTGAATATTTGTGGTAAATAAAAGTAAACTCAAACAAGAAACTTTAAATTGAAACCTTTTTGAAGGTTTATTAGAATTGCTGGTAGCACAAACAACACATTTCTGAATATTTATTAGTTTCTTCTCCTGAAGCCCAGTGTGATACAGACAATTTCCTTTGTATCTGATATTGGTGAAAATGATAACACTTTCTGGTTTCATTATATTTTCTAAATGCAGTGTTCTCTCCTTAGCACTGTCTGAGAGAACTGTAACCAAGAGATGAATACAAAGCAAAACAAGAAATGCAAAGTAAAGTTCATTTTTAAAGCTTTTTTGACATTTGAAAATCACATAGCTATGTTAACTTGGCTAATGATCTCAGCAGATCCCCTGAAGAAATTCACCCAACTTATATAGTGTTTTGCATGCAGGAATTCTGTCAAATTATGTAAGCGTCTGTTCATGCAGATGCTTTTGCAGACATGTTTTGAGCACTCAGATTGAGTGTAGTAGCAGTATGAGCATGCTAAAAATTATGCATGTGTTAAATCTTCTCTGGATAAGAGCTTCAGATTGATGTTTTATTTGTTTTCTAAGACTAATATATAGAGAGAGTACTCTGAGACTGTTCAGTGACTGCAGGTTTTGATATGATAAACTGTCATGATTCTTTTAATTGCTACGTTACTCTTGGGCTGTTGAATTTTCCTTTTTGCCTAAATGAAAATAGAACATAAAAAGAAGTGCACCAGCATTGAAACATCTGCCCCCTTGGCCAGCTGCAGGTAACATCCAATACTAAGTATTTTCTAAGCAGCAGAGAACCCATGACACTACTGTTCAAATTCTCAGATCAAGGTTTATGTTCAGGCAGATGGGAGAGAAAAGATTTAATTCTCCTTTTTTCAAAGTCATGAGTCTTGTTGGCAATGCAATCGGAATTTTAAACTGTTAATAAACTATTGTGGTGTTGGAGCATTTTAAGATTTGTAGTTTGTAACTCAACCCACCTGTAAAATCACAAGCCATTTCTGTACCAGATTAAAAACATGAAATGAAAATCAGGATTTATAAGTGCAGGCTTTGCTTTGACACATGGAAATGTGCAGCTGATATAATAAATAAAAATACATATATATAAATAAATCAAAGGATACAAAGAAGACATGGGAAAAGAATGGTAGACCACAGAATTGGAACCAAATAACATGTTGACACAGGATTTTAATATGACGTGGACTGAAATGGGAAGCTGTGGCTTTCAGCTGATTTCACCACTGCTGTGTAGTAGATAAACAGTACAACATTTTAACCTCAGAAAGTCTACTTCATTTGAGGTGTAACCGTTAATTTTTGGATGGCATCATCACAGAATGTTACTGATAAAAATAGATTCAAGTTCAGAAAAAGATTAATGAGTGTTTTTGGGAAGGGGGATGAATCATATCTGGACAGAAAGTAAGAAAAAAAAATGAACACCAAACATCCAACAAAGAGGTTTCATTTACAAAACAGCAAGCTCATACATGCACAGATTATCAAGCATTGGAGTGCATAATTCAAATATTCAGATGTTTTAGCGGATCAGAAATTGTTTCAGGTAACCTGGCTTTTACTATAGGATTGCGCATGCAGAAGTTTGTGTTTGTTTTTTTTTTTTTGTAACAGAAATCATGACTTAGTCAGCAGAAAGAACAGAGAATGTTCTAAGAAGTATTTTGAACTCAATTTAATTTTATACCATCATTCATTCTCCAGTGCCATGCCATATTATTTACCTTTTATCATCTCTATGTTGAACTGGCTGCAGAATTACAGGTGGGGCTTTTTTTCTTAAACCTTTATTCATCTTGAAAATTCTTCTCCAGGAGAGGGAAGAATGATTATCTCCATTTGATAAATGGCAAAGGAGGCACAAGACAAGGTAGAAAGTCATTCAAAACATCAGCTGATTTAGAGCCTTAATCTAAAATGATAAAAGATTCTTTATTTTTTTTTTTCCAAGTAATTTAACATTTTGAACAGCATTTAATATCTTAGAGCCTCCACAGTGATAGCCATGGGTGCTCATTAATCTCTGCCAATAAATCCTATGTTTTGGTAGTTCAAAGAAATGTAACATCTAAATGTTGACCTGTTATGTAAAATATTAGTGTGTGTGTGGGGGGGGGAAGGTTGCATACTGTTGTGCAGAAATTTTGAAAGAAAAGACAGCATTGATATGAAGTGCAGTTGCCTGTAGCTGTAGGGCATTTTCTGTTTTATATTTCATTCAGTGCCTTCTGACAGTTCATAAATATCTATGTGCAATCCTTGCTTTCTTCCTTAAAGGTGGCCCATTCTATTTATAGGTGCACAAAAAAACCCAGAGAATTGAGAACTGATTCCAAATAAAACTTACACATCAGGATTGGAGAATCAATTTAATTTCTGTTTTCTAGAATTTTGTAATCCCTGATTTAGTGATCCTTTTTTTTTTTCTCTTTATTATTCTTAAGACAGTCACTTAAGCTGTACTGCAGACAATTACACATTTGAAAACTTAGCCCCGTGCCAGAACTGAGTCCTCAGGGGTTACAGAATCATAGAACGGCTTGGATTGGAAGGAACCTTAAAGATAACCTGGTTCCAACCCCATTGCCATGGGCAGGGTTGCCCACCACTGGATCAGGCTGCTCAGGTCCATATTGTATCCTGGAGTTGGACATACTTAACTTCTCTGGGCAGCCTGTGTCATAATTGGAGTAATAGCTGCTTTTGTTGCTACTTTATTAATACTTCAATGCTTTACTAAGGTGAGGTAAGTGTATAACATGATGTTTAACAAAATTATAAGCTACTAAAAATGAATCAAAATATTGGAAAACAATGGAATTGAGTATAGGTGAGCAAATACTTACAGTATAAGTTGAGCAATGATCCAGAGAATATATAATAAAAAAGTCTACAAATGTGATGTAGCCACTTCCATGCAAGAAAATAAAGAATGTTAGGATAATATCAAGACATATGATATTGTTTTTAAAATATAAGTGAATCTGCGTTGCAATTCTTATGGCTCTGGGAATTCTTAAGTAAAACTGTACTATATAAGGCCTTACTAAGAGTATGTAGAAGAGTATGTAGAGGAGTTTAGCATTGTTTGGTTTTACATTTTATACATTTCTAACTCTGCCAAGTGACATCATGGTGTGATTCTGATGCTTCTTCTGCTGCACGTTCTAATATATGTACTTCTTTTGTGTGGTATATGCTTGGAAATGTGTTGGAAATGGTTGTGTTATAACTACACTCGTAGTCCATTAGAAAATGTATTTGAAAGATGGATCTTGATATTAACTAGTTTTTCTCCCTAAGAGACTCTGAATGATTAGTTATTTGAAACATTAGCAGCCTGCCCTTGGCTTCTGACTTGACAGGAATTTTATTGCAGAGAGCCTTATGATTAACCCATACTCATGGAAGTTGGTCTAGAAGATATTAATGTAATGATAGGCAGAACTTTCTTCTGAGTTCCATCAATATGAACATTAAATTCAGAAGCATTAAGCTAGTTTAAGAATTTTTAAACACTTTTTAAACAATGTCAGCATCTGTCATCTAAACCTTCAATCTCATATGCTGTGTGCCGACATCTGCAATTATCTTAGTTCACTAGTATGAAGCTTTGTTAGTGGAGAGTGTCTCACACTGTCATTCTCTGAACATCATTCACTGAGAACGAGTTCCTAGAGAGAACCTGAAGACATGATGTTTTGTTTCATTGGTGGCAATTTGACAATTATTCACCTGAAGGTTTAGTTTTGCTCATAGTGTGAGGTCTGACTGTCAAGAGAATTTCTCTAGAAGGAAACCTTGCCTTCCTCAAGACGTTTGTTTAGCTAAGGAAAGATCAACCCTGGCATATGTTCATAGCTTACCTAAGAATCTCTTCTGTCATCACTGTCAACATATTTGAAACCTATGTGGATTCACAGTGTGAAAAGACAGGGAAAAAAAAGATTAGGCCTTCTGTAGACATAGTGATAGACTTCAGTTGTTACTGACAAGAAGCCTTAGTCTAGAGATCCACTAGGTAATCTTAACTGTGTCAATATGAAAATATGTTGAAATTATGTTGGACTCTGGTGGTCATCTTATTTAGGTACTAGAACCAACGTCCATCTATTTGTTGTTGTTAAATAGTAGAAAATTGTTGAAAATCAGTAAAATTTGATGGCAATTTAAATCATATGATGTTTTCCCTCCCTAGATTAGATGAGTATGCTGGTTAAAGTTATTGTGATGATATTTTTTTGTTAAACATTTAACAGAGTGGAGGACATAATTTTTGATTGTGTTAGTACAAGATGTATCTTTGTTTTTCAACTGTTCACTTTCCACACAATTGAATTCAGACATTTACCAAAACTGGCAAAACTCCACAAACATTACATAGGCTTTGTATTGCCTAGAAGCAATGTGTTAGATTGTTAACTGATTAAGTAACAATAAAATTACTTTTTGATAACATTAATTTCTATCTGTGAAAGCTGTGTAAAAATAATCACCTCAAAGTCATAACTTATGAACTATGAAACCTACTGATGTGATGGCTAGTGGCTGCCAGAATCAGGTCTTGCACAAGTTAAGAATGTTTCTTCAGGTTTGTGTTGCTTTTTATTGTCAAAGTGTAAATAAGGTACAGTTTCTGTAGAATCTGTTCTAAAAATTTCAGTTACCTTCTTGATCACAGTGAAGGGTGTTTGTTAGGCATAATAGAGACGAATCTTCCAGTGTCATTTGTGACCATTTCAACAAGCTAATTTAAATTTAAAATATTTACGAATAGATATTTTTCTTAAAGATATTCACAGAAACAAATATATCTAGTGGAAATTTCAGTGGTAATTCTGGAAATTTCAGTTAAGCATATTCCTTAAATACCTTTTCCAATGTAAGTTTTTTAACATTTTAAAAATACTTTCTCATTGTAAATTTTCTAAATCATGCAGGTGTACATGGAAAATCTTTCTTAACTACTTTTATTCTCAGTAGCCTGACTGTCAGGTGTCTTTTAGGACAAGCGAATACTGCAAAATCCTAGAAAAAGACTTTGAGAAGAATCAGTGGGGAATACTTAAGTAGGTATTCTGTAATCTTTGCAGGTAGTGAATTTGTCACTTCAGAGTAGAAACTGTATTTCAGAGCAAAGGTGCATCTATTGGAGGATGCTGATCTGTCACTTAAGGGCATGCATACTCATAAAAATAGCATTTTAGTTTTAAAGATACAAACATAAAAACAGCTTTGTCCCTTCTGCTAATATAGAAATGTATACTTTATGACTTTTATAATTACTGAGGAAAAAAAGATATTGAAAGGTTTTAGTTTTCATGGTTGAATTACAAAGTATATAAACTGTAGTAATTAAATTCATTCCACAACCATTTATCATACAGCCAATTTATACAAACAAAACATTTTAAACATATCTAAAAAAAAAGTCTGCAATGTACAACTGCAGTGAAGAAATGCAGGAGCATCTTGCTGTATTGCCATGAGCTTATTCAGAAAGTCAAGGAAAGCAAAATGTTTCCTCCAGCATTTATAAGATGAGATCTGGAACCCTAAGTTCACCCTTAGGCTCCATAGTACAAGACAGTCAGTGACATAATGTCAGAGAGAAAGCCACCATGATGATGAGAAGACTGGAGCACAATAGGAAAGGCAGAAAGAGGAAGATGTGTTCAGCCTTAAGAAGGGAAGGCTGAGAGGAGACCTTATTGCTTTCTACAGGTACCTAAAGGAAGGGTGCAGAGAAAACAGAGCTGGACTCCTCTAGAAGGTGTGGGGTGACAGGACAAGAAAATTGACAAGAGGGTGGTCTGATATGGTTTGGGTTGCTCAGAGGGGTTGTTGAATTTCAATCATGGAATATTGAAAACTTAACAGAACGTCTGAAACAACCTGATCTGACTGGTTCTACTTAGAGTGGGAAATTGGATTCGATGATCATCAAAAGTAGTTCTCAACACAGAAGTCTTAAAATATGCGAATCCATGAAAAATAGCAAATCCCAGCCTAAATGAAATATACTGGTGTATGTTAAGAGGGTGAGAGAGAGAAGAATTCCTAAATTAGAGGCAAAGTTTTTTGAACTGTGTAGCAGATATATGGGTCACAAGAGGGTATATAAAGCCATCAGAGTGAATACAAATGTAATACTAGTTAAGTTTAACAAATTTCTTGATAATAATTACCAAAGAAGCCAATGAAATAATATATCATCAATTTTTGGTGCATCCTAAACATCTTCTGTGAAATTATGCTTATTATTGCAGTATATTTACATTGAAGCCCTCAGGTTAAGATGCTTTACAGTTGCTGTGCTGACATAGTGTTTTGTCTTATCTGTCAGCCACGGCATGTAATATGTCATGACATGTCATAAAGTGGTATAACATAAAAGGCAGCCACTCTGTCATAAGTAGTGCAAAACAATTGTTTGTTTCTAATCCAAGCCTCAAAACCAAATATAACATATAAGTTGTCAGCCATGATTTGTGTATTTATGCAAACGTAAGACTTCCTCTTAATAAATAAATAAATAAAAAGGGAGGAGGGCGAGCATAAGTACTATTTTTACTTTGGTATAAGAAGTTACATATTTTTTTTTGTTGTTTGTTTGTTTGTTTTGTTTTGTTTTGTTTTGTTTTTTTAACAGTATAAAGCTATTACATTTTCTACATTAAATATGTTAAAAATGCACTTCTAAAATTGACTCCATAACATTATTTTTGAATATTGTATCTTTTTTTCTTAGTTGGTGGTTACTGTGACAGTGGAAAATAATCCTGTACATTACCTTCTAAAACTAGCAGATCAAGTCAGACTAATACAAATCAAAGTAGAGCCTGAGAAAAATAATGGTAATGGAAGTATTTTCTTTGAAAACAAATAGCTTTTGAAGATGCAATTTCAATGTGTTTCCTCTTGAATGCCCACGATTGCAGTATCCAAGCATCTTGCATATGTCAGTATGTTTGCCCTCACACACATATTTTCAAAAAGAATTGTGATAAATGCAGTGTGTTAGCTTGCTTTTTAATTGATTATCCTCAACTTACTGCACTTTTTAAGTTTGTAGTTATAACAGTTACCAAACTGAAATTTTTCCGGAAAAGTTGAATGCTTATATTCTTACGCACATATTATATACCACTTCTTATGACTTTTTGAATGTGAATATACAATATTTGAAAGAATTTATTGCCATAAAATTTTTACTGGTGTAATGAGTACTGTGCTGATAGACTACTGACGTTTTCATAGAAAATAACATTTATACTCAGAAGGTAATATTTATGGTATTACAAGTTCAGTGAGGTCAATAATCAATATTACATGATATTTTTCATGCGATAACATAGCATCACAGAACAAAAATGACTGGCTCATCTGACTGAAGTATCGTGAAGAATAGTATGGTTTTCCTCTGAAAGGAAGCTTTTTCTAAAAGCTTGAGATGTGGAAAAATGCAAATTTTTCTGTCCATAATGTTATTAAGAATTGGCAATATTATGAATCATTGCTACTGCCTTAAATACACATTATATAAAATTAATGTTTTGCCTATCTAGCTTTACATTTTTAGATTTCTGTCCTTAAATATAAGTGAAACTGTAGCCTACAGGAGAGCCAAACACTTGTACATTTGCCCAATCTCTAACTAGAATGACCAGGAGTGTGAGAGAGAGGAATAAACTATCATAGAATCATGGAATCTTTTGAGTTGGAAGAGACCTTAAAAGGTTATCTAGTCCAACTCCCCTGCAATGAACCTGGGACGTGTAGGGCTGGATTAGGTTGCTCAGGACCTGGTCCAGCCTGACCTTGAATGTCCTTAAGGATGGGGCTTCTGGTACATTTCTGGGCAATCTGTTCCAGTGCCTCATGACCCTAACTGTAAAAATTTATTCCTTATATCCAATATAAATCTCCCCTCTTTTAGTTTGAAACTATTCCTCCTTCTCCTATCATAACAGACTCTGCTAAAGAAACTGTCCCCTTCCTTCTTGTAGTCTCCCTTAAGACACTGGAAGACCACTATCGGTTCTCCCCAGAGCCTTTTCTTCTCCATAAAAATATCTTCTCTGTATAACTCAATGCATGCAAGCTAGGTTTTCATGTATGAAGGTTTATGTACTAGTTCTGTACAAGAATGAGATATGAGAATAATAGAGGACTACCATCATTGTATATAGGATTTCAAATATAAGGATTATTTCTTAAATCAAGACACAAGCCAATTATACCATATAATTCAGGTGATTTACTAAGCATTAAAGGATTGTTACCCTGTGTTGTTCTAAGATCTCACTTGAATAAATTTAAAGAATGCCAATTTGTTTTATACAGTTTTACATCCTGTCTTAGTTCTTACTTGCTGTAAAACCTGGATAAGGAATTGAGGAAAAAATGCATCCTTTTAGATGATGATTCGCCTGCGTAATCAAATCTTTGCAGGTCATTTGTTTCACAATGATTTTTATGTGCTTCACTTTTAAGTGTAGCTTCAATTAATTCATTTCTGATACCATGACACACTATTTGTTGACTTTCTCTGATGTACTTCTGGTATGTATTGTATTTTTTTCTTTTTAAACATCTACTATTTAACATATGTCATATTCCAATAAGCCAGGTATAACCAGCTGCTCTTTTTGTATTTTTGAAATGAATTAGAAGCTTTGTATGAAAAAAAACAACAACAACAAAGAAAAAAACACACAAAACAACAACAAAACAAAACTGGAGAATCTACCCATTGTGTGAATACGTTTACTATGGAAAAGTAAATTCACATTACAATAATTACTATGGTAAAATTGCACTTAAAGAAAGGGCAGGGATACCTTTCAGTTTTCAACAGCCAACATTTTTCTCTTTTCTTTTAGAAATGTCTGTTAGTCAATCAGTCTTCTGTCATTCCTTTTTCTGGCTTTTGAATGATTCATAATGATAAAAATAAAAGACAAAGAAGGATAGTTTTGTCTAAAATTTTACTCACTGAGAGTTTTCTCTCTCTACTTTTTTTTTTTTTTTTTTTTTTTTTTTTTTAATATCAATGAAACTGACTTTAATTTAATGAATCCTGTAACCCTACACCCCATTAGTTTGTGGAGCATAGGAGTTCTGGATCATCCCTTGTCATGTTGAGGTCATTGTTAGGACTGGTTAACTAAGCAGATGCTTATGCATCAATCTCTTCTACTAGTTTCTCCAGCCCAGACAAAATATTGCTTCACATCTACCCACTCAGAGTGCTGATACTTCTGAATTTTATAAGCATTTAAATGGTATCAAGTTACTCTTCCCCGTTCATCTGTTCATTTGCATTATTTATGCAACTATAGTTGCTATATCCGAAGTGAAAAAAACAAAAACAAAACAAGACCCTTCTTCAAATAGCCTACATGAGAAATACAAATTACAAACAAATTATATTTAATATGGCTACATAGGTTCATCAACAATGTCTTAAAATAAAGCAAATGCTTTTTTTTTTTTTTTTTTTGGTAATAATTTGTGCATCAATAGTCTAAAAAGTAGAAATATTGTTGCAAAATGATAATAGCATCTAGATTAATGTACAATAATGTAGATTCCTTTTCTGCTGAATTATTCTCAAACAGAGATGGTATTTTAAAAATCTAAAGAATTAAAAAAAATGGAAGAAATGTACTATTCACATTTATTTAGGTGGGAAATGCAAGCATAAAGAAAATTTATCAGAAGAGTCAAATTGTCTGTAGGCAAACTATAAAAGAAAATCTGTACTTTCTTGAAAGGATTTGCTCAATAACTACTATCAGAACAATACATTTCTTAGTACTATGGTAAAATAAAACAGCTCTAATCTGAAGACACCGCTTATTAGAGGTTATATGCCTTCAAAATTGTTTGACTTATTTTCTGAAATGACCAGAAGATAAGACTTTTTTTTCCACTGTCTTTGTTTACACTACTTTGATAAACATAGGAGTCTGGAGGGAATTGTACTGAAATATATTTTTTTTCTTCTCTCCTCTCCTTACAAGACATAGTAGTGTCATTTGACATGACACTGTCATTAGCTCTAAGCAAAATCTGGTAGTTTCTTTAAAATAAATAAATAGTTTAAATTTTGAAATGAAATAAAATTCATGAGATAGTCTATCATGAGATAGATAGTCTAATGTACTTTTATTCTTCACAATATTTTCTATCTCTAGAAAAAAAGTAAGTTCTTTCATTTAACAGTTGTAGGAAATAATAAATTGCTGCTTGGCTGGCATTACATTTTGACTATAGGAGTAAATTATGTATTATGTAGACATATACTATATAATTAAAATTAGAAACGAACTGCAAAATAATCTCAAATTAGGGAATTGGATATCTGAAATGTGGTAAATAAATATACTCTAGCCTGAATATAGTGAGCAAAGCTGGGTGCATGATGTATTTATTCACTGTCATAATTGTTGTTCTGCAATACTCTGTAGATGTTACTGTATCAAGGTTTTAATTTGAACTGTGTGCGCATGTCTGCAGGAAATCTTCTAAAAGTCCTGATTTTGATGGGCTTTCATTTATCCTATAAGGCAGCCTCTTACAAAACTGTGATGGGAGGCAGGTCAGACTGAGGACTGGATTTGTTGATCTTGAAACTCTTTTCTGATCTAGATTATTCCATGCTATGTCTCTTCCTGTGAAACAAATCTAGAAGATAAATCTTGAAAACATTCCTCAGGTGCCCAGTCCACAAGTAAGGATCCATACCTGGAGCCAATTTTTGACCCTTTAAATCAATATAATGTAGTGAGGAACAACAGCAACTATTTTGTCCTCATTGAGGGAAGATGTGCTTGTATTGATTGATCTGTATGGCTTGCTAAATACTGATGTAGCCTACCATAGTTTTATTTCATTTCTTAGTTGTCACCTATATATTTAAAAATAATTAAAGACTGAAAAGATAATCAAGTAAATAACAGAATAAAGGTTAATTGTTAAAGAAATACTCCTAGTGAATAGAAGTTAAGGTGAATTGAACCATTAAGCAACGTTCAAGAAGGATTGTTTTCAGGAGTTTGCTACTCCAGCAAAAATGATTGATAAAAAACACAGTTTATCTGACCAGTCATGGGCATCCAAAGACATTAAAATTGCTGAGTATAAAAAACAGAATATTATTGACAAGTTTACATGAACTCTTGGAGTCCAGTTGTATTTTTTTTTTAGATATATTTGCCAACACGTCGCTGTCACTTGTCTCTCTTGCTGTTACGAAGATCCTGCTTTTGAAGCTTCATTTATAGTGCAATATTTATTTCTTCAGGCTTGATGTATATATATGTGCAGAATGCGGAGAGAAGAATGTGTCTTTTGAAAAAGACCCAGAATTACATTTCCATGAACACCACCAAAGATGTGACTAGAGATAACAAATCTATCCAGAAAAAAATATGCAAAACTTATATCTATAAGTTTGACATGCTTATAATCAAGTTTCTGCTGCTGTTATTTCCTTCTAGATCTTCACTGAGACATTTGTTCCATGCTGTTATCTATTACACTTGAGGTGATAATACTGTCTACTGTGAACAGTCTAATCTCTCTCATCCCTTCTTCATAAGAAAGACTCTCCAATCCCTTCAATTATTTTTGATCCCTGTTAACTCTCTCAAGTGTGTTCATGTCTATGTACGTGGGAACTCAAAACTGGACCCAGAATTTAAATTTGATTTTATCAGTGCTGAATAGAGAGGAAGGATTATTTCTGTCTCCCTTGACAAGGTGGCAACATTCTTCCATGTAAAGTCCCAAACAAATTGGATTATAAAAAGCTGATGATGGTACATCTCAATATGCTGCTGCATAATCTGTATCCAAGTTATCTTTCTGTAGATGTGAATTTGAAGAAATCTACAGGAGAAGAATGAATGGCAGACTGACTGGCAGCTAGTCCTTAGTTGGATTCTACAGGGCTTCATTTTATAGTCAATTCTCTTTAATGTTTTCATCAATGACTTGGATGCAGGACTTGAAGGTATACAAAGTTTGCAGATGACGCTAAATTCGGAGGTGCCTCTGACTCCCTCGAGGGTAAAGAGGCCTTACAGAGAGATCTTAACAGGTTAGAGGGCTGAGCAGTCACCAACTGCATGAAGTTTAACAAGGGCAAGTGCCAGATTATGCACTTGGGACAACCCTGGATAGATATACAGACTGGCAAACAAGAAGTTGGAGGGCAGCCCTGCAGAAAGGGATCCAGTGGTCTGATTGATGAAAAATTAAGCATGAGGTAGCAGTGTGCCCTGGCAGCTCAAAGGGCCAACTGTACCCTGGGGTGCATCAGGCCCAGCACTGCCAGCTGGGTGACAGGAGGGGTTGTCCCACTTTGCTCTGAGTTGTTGTGAAAGACAATAATTGTTTTCTTTTGTTATGGCTCCAAATTTCCTTTGAGGGCATTCCTTGATAAGACTCTGGCTTATCTTGGAGGCAAGTGGTGGGTGTCACGAGGCTGGCACCACTTT
>JANHGO010002756.1:0-29002 GCA_024606505.1 Aquila spilogaster
TGGTGTCCGGCGCTGTGCCCGGTGGGGCCGGGCCGGGCCGGGACGGGCGCCATCTCCGGGGCTGCGGCTCTGCGGGGCTCGGGGGCGGGCGAGGACCGGTGAGAAGAGAGAAACCCGGCAATGCTTACCCTTTTACCTCACGCTGATGCACTTCGGGTTCCTGGTCCTCTGACACAGATGTTGCCCGTTTTTCCACATCCGAACGTTTTTTTGTCTGAGTAAAATTCTTCTCCAGAAAGCAGTTGAAATGTAAAGATCTTCCCGTTCAATGCTTTTTTTTTTTCCTTCCTTCAGAAAAGTTTTTCGTGGTTGCAGCAAATCATTACAGCAGGTGCCACTTCCTAAACCACATCCACATCCACACATGATAGACAGACAGACAGACAAGTGGATAGAAACCACCACGGAGTTCTGCACGAGTGAAGAGGAACTGTGATGAAATAGGCATACTGGATGGCACCTATGACATACACCAGCTTCTCAGACATTTTTTGTGGCTACTGCTGAGTTAGTACAAAAGGAACATAAGAGTGTATCACATTACTGGCACAGCAGTGACTAGATTAGAGCTAGTCTGTATACTCGCTACAGTGGGTTTAATACTTGAAATCAATTTCATTACCTGCCTCAAAAAAAAAAAAAAAAAAGGCATGAAGAATTTGATTTACAGTTTTATAGAGTCACTCCACATTTATTAGGTCACCTCCACGTTCATTAACATTAAGGCTGATTGCTCCTTTAGTTTCTGGGGGAGATATAAAGAGCTCACCATGCTCCTGTGGCCTGCTGGGCCTGTTTTCCCTGCCCAGTGAGTGAGGATGGCTTGCACCACACTTGCTCCCTCCCCACATAACTGCAGTAACACAGCCCGGAGCAGCACATTAGCATCCAAGAATCACTTATAACAAAGCCAACCCCCCAAAGCCTAAAGCACCTGAAGGACTAAGCAGAGAAATGGTGAACATTTCCCTGCTGCCAGGCAGAGGCAATAGCATGCCAACAAAGCGAGAACATCAAAAATGCATTTCTGGTTTAGAGATTACTTTTGAGAACATTGCTTTCTTATACATTTTGACCATGGTGACAGGCCAATTGCTGCCAATAGAGTCTACAAGCCCAAATTAAAAGACAAATAAAGAAAGAGATAAGCTTATGGGGATTGTAAACACTGTGACCTCCTGACAGCCGTGGAATCAGATGCCATTGCTCAGTGCCTGGCAGCATGGCATGTGTTGTACAAATGAACACTTACTTTGTGGTAACACACAATTGCTCTCTGCATTTAAAAAAGGTTCCCAGAGGTTTGTCTTGTATTTCCTGCCTGTGAGATGCCTAGCCTCATTGTGACTGAAAAGTCTGACTGAAATAACCAGTTTGACTGAAAACTGTCATGGGAACATGGAAATATGCTTTTAGTCCATTGTTTTTTTTGTTTGTTTTCTTGTTTTTCTATGAGGAAGATCAGCCATGAGCCTTAGTCCCATCATTGCACACAAGCCCACTGTGGCCAAGTCTCACACAATGACTCTGCCTACCTGTGGCACCCAGCCTCAGCACAGTTTGTGAAGCTTGCTCCCCCGGACCAAACTATTAGAGGTGTACATTACATCCACTCCCAAGGAGTAACCTTTCTGATTAATCACTTTATGTTCTGCATTCTTCACATCATCAACACTTTGATGTTCCACTGGTTTGCAGAAGCCCTATAGCAATTGGATGTAGCCATCCATCTGGCCATGACAGAAAACTTATGTTGAAATATGTCCCTTTTTATTATTGCAAATAAAACAAGGCCAAAGACTAGCTGAAATATTTAATTATCTGTGTTCTGTAACATGTTAGTTGTAGGCACTAACACTAAAAGAATCCCGAGATACTTATGAGTAGTGTCAGGCAATGCCTAATATTTCTTGTGGTATTGAAAAGCAATCCAGTGTTTCCACTCAGCCCATTATATATGTTTAATGTCAAGGCATAAGCTTTTGGCAAAGGAATTGGAATTGAAACAGAAAGTGCTCTGCTATTCATTTTGAGTATGTGTCCTACTAGAAATGATACACCAGGGATGCAGAGGAGACAAATGAATTTAATCTGAACATGAAGTACATTAAATTCCTATTTTAGGTAACATTCTAATATCTGTTTCCTAAAGGAATGTTTGCAATGAGTATCTGTGGAATATACTTCATTAATTAAACTGCTCACAGCTCGTACTGATATCTAAAGGGCAAAGAAGGGATTGCTAGCTCTCCCAATTGCATGCTAGTAATTTAAGGTTCACTTGCAAATGCCATTATAGCAGATTTCTGAACTGCTGAATTTTCCCTCTCTAAGGACTTCTTTTGTTATTTTTTTTGCAAAAACTGTTGCTCCTGAAACTCACACTGAACAAAGAATTTTGAAGTAATGTCTAGTGATGTGTGTAGCAATTACCTTTGTAGCTGCACTTCATTGTAAAACATATGCTTGTTTCTGGGCACAGATGTAGCAAAGAACAAACTATGAAGCTTGGGCTGCATATTTCTGCCATTTCAAAACAATTTATCTGAAGCCTTTCTTTTGCTTATGAAAGCTAATTTTCTGCAGTGGTATCCTTTAAAACAAGGCATGCATATTTGAAGATATGTGTATATTGAAAAAAGATTAGCCAAAAATTATTACAAATTTTGTCTCCTGTGTATGAAACGTTCTGGCCATTCTCATAAACCAGACCTTCCAACCTTACTAATTCGAACTGCAGTTGGAGAGTCCACTAGGAAGCAGAACTGTAGATAAAGAATTCAGACATACGTTAACTCACTTTGTGATGGTTCTGTACTACCTTTTGCCTAAACTCTTAGGCTACATCTCTCCCAAAGAACTGCTGGTCTTATATGAATAAACATCAGAGTCCCACACACCATTAATATTTGATAAGTAGAGACAGTCACAATTTTCTACCATATGTGTTAGTCAACAGAGCTAACTTCAAGTCAAAGTAAACTTTTCCATTTTCCTGAAAGGTTATGAAAGTAGTACCTTTTAGGCACAAAACAACATATACAGTTACTCTTCCAGTTTTCCAACCATCTTAGAATATAAAGGATAGCACAAATGCACTAGAAGTCCTATACAGAATTCAATATAATAAAAGTACTGCTAGAAAAAGAAATACATATTTGGACAGAACTCTTCAAGCAGTCATTTTGGCTGATGTTAGTTAATAGAGAAGAGGCCATGGCTTGTTCTGCAGTCATAAGATGTGGCCACAGAGGAGGAAATAAAACCACAATGGCCCACAGAAAAACCTGTACTCACCACTCTTTGTTTGATTGCTGCCTTCTAGCCTAAAGCTACCTTTGTGTCAGGGGTCTTTGGTATGTTTATGTTATGCTTAGTTTTTGCAGCACTCAGAACAGTGATGCAGTGCTGGAATCAATGTCTACATCAGCGTGTCCATGGTGGATCACCTGTCAGCCCACTGAGTGTTGGAGTTTCATGTCCTTCTGTTTATTTCTCTCTTCCAGAAATGAGCACAAGAAGTGTGCTGGGAGACAGAGGATGAGAGCTTATAAAAATGCTAAATTGTATCCTCGGGGAGAAGCCACTTTTCACAGACTTGTGGTAAGTGCTGAAATGAAAGCCTGTGACTCAGTCCAGGTGAGAATGAGGCATGACATGACTTAGAGATCCTCTGGGATGAAAATGCAATTTTAGTATCAATTATTACTGATATTATCACTTGATTTCTCCCCAGAGAGGTCTCACAGCTCAGGAGGACCTGTATTTCATCCATAGTTTTCCAGATTTAAGTTCAGTCATATGCTTAGCTTTATTCATGTGAGCAATCTTAATCACATGAGACCTTACTTAATCTGAGTCACTATGTTCAGGCAGCTTCGATAAAATTCTTCTTGGCAAGAAACTTTCATATTTTAGGTTCTAAGAAGACTTTGAAAATGAGAGAAGAAAAAACAGAGATTATGAGGATCATCTTAAAAACAGACAAAAAAATAAAACACACACACACAACAACTTACAAATCAAACACATGAAAGCAAAGTAATTTCCTGCAGAAGCAAAATTCATGATATGCTCTTCAGTCTTTAGGTATGCTTGAGGAAAAGAATCCACGGTAAATTTTATGGAGGACAGGTAGAATTTTAGCTTCTGCTTTGAGCTTCTGCTGTTGTGGATTTAACTGAGAAGCTGATGATGTAATTTATGAGGATTGTCATTGAACTTTGATTTTTATGTAATCCATGTCCCTGAGCTTCCCAGGTTCATGAAACTGCAGATTATTGATCGTCTCTACGTGACTAAAATCTGCTCTTTTATCCAAATGCACTCTTGTTTCTTTGATATGCCTCTACCACTGCTTCAGAGCCATCACAAGCAAAAGCTCAGTTATTAAAAAAATGTTTACCATTCATTATATGTTGTTTGAAGGGGACAAAAGGACTTCAGGCACTTGCATTCTTGTTGATGTTACTTTTAAACAAAAATAACCATGGATTTTGCAACCATATTTTTATCGAGAAATTTTTCTTTTTCACAGAAATAAGAGTCTGTTAGCCGACTTTAAATGTTAATGTCACTAGTGGCATACAAATAAAAGCATTTTAAAATCACCTATAATATTGGTTTCTCTTATCAGCACATTCTCTATACTTCTCAAACTGAGAATAAAGCCCAAGAAGTATATGACAGCTCATTGCTACTAAAGAAACTATATACTTAAATTTGCATCTACTCTAAGTGGCATTTTCAACCTTCCGTGCCTAAAATTAAACAGCAAAGCTCTTTTTTCCCTAGAATATCCAGACTTATCTGGGCCTAAGGTATAGGTATTCAGTATCCTTTCTTGGAGGATTTTTGGGGGCAGGGCTCAGAATGGATTATTTGTAGCTAAAGATGGGAAGAAAAAGGGAAAAAAAATACATACACTTGAGATTTTGAAACATAACCTCAAATCTAGTCCTCAATTGCTTGAACAGTGTGTGTGTTTCTTCGGAGTGCCCTGGGCACACAGGGAAGGCAGAGCTGTGTTACTGGCTGGGCTAAAGGCTTCCAGGAGGCAGGCTGATAGGAGCAAGGAGCTAGCACAGCTTTAGTATTTACTTGGGCTCCTGTCACTTCCCTCTGCAAGAACTTATTGGTTGTATTAAAAGAGTAGCAAACTTGCCAAAGAGCCTGACCCATGGCAAATTGTGGTTCAGCATCTTAACACACACTGAACGACCTATTTTTATATGACTGACATTTGCTTAGTCTGTACCATTTCTTTTTATCTCCCAAAGTTTCATTCTTGAAATCCCATTCTCAACAGTTGTCGGATTTTGTCCTTGTGACATATTTCATAATCCTTATTCCACTACATAGAATCATAGGATCATAGAATTGCTCAGGTTGGAAAAGACCTTCAAGATCATCAAGTCCAACCACAAAACGTAAGTACATAAACTATATTCACTGCATGACAGGAGAAGCCAATTTTCAAACACTGTGGCTATGTGTTCTTTTACTTCATCTGCAGAACTATCTTGCAAGCAAACTGGAAGTGGACAGCTAAATTGACTGAGTGCAAAGTCAATAATGTGTTTCATTATAACTGTCATTTATCAATGAGTGCTATCTTTTTAATGTGAGTTCATCTGTAGCCATACAGCAAACAATTTTGTGAATGTCCTGAGCGATCTCAGTCTTGAGCAGCTCAGACTGGTGGAGAATGGATGAAATTTCTCAGCAACTTTGGAAGAAATAGTAGCAGTAACTCAGATTGCCCCAAATAACACCAGTAATAAACTCTGCAAATAGCTTTTTCTATGGCTCATACTGCAAATTAGCACGCCACACGATTCTGTGAGAATCTAAATAAGGAAAATAGGCGTGAATTCAAGCTCTAGATTCATTATAAGGAGCAGAAAAACTCTTACTGGTAACCAGTAGCAAAACCATAGGCCCAAATGCATTTTGGTACAACTTTAAGTAGCTTCACTTTCTTATGGTGCCAAACTAGACTGCCATTCACAATTTCACCCATGGAAATACAATTCCAGAAATGCTCAGAGTACAAATTTAGACTTAATAAAGCCAGAGGCCAAAAGTCACAGATAATAACAGAGCTTAGGCAGCATGCTAGCCTTCAAGATACTGTGTTTTTTTATTATTTTTCAATCTCTAGCTCTCTATGCTAGTCTAAAGGAAATATAGTAAATTCATGGACACTTATACCTACTTTCCTTACTTAAGGAGAAGCAGAAGGCAAAAGGCAACAAATAGGGCTGTTAGATAATATGTTTAAGTAAGCTCTCTGGGTCTGAAAAAAGCCAGGGAAACCAATTTCTTTGCCAAATCAATATAAGAAAAGGGGACACTGAAACTTGGTCATTTGCCACTGATGTTCTATTCTCCAAGCACCCTGAAGTTTACTCAAAGTATACAGTTCTGTTTTTTTCAGGGTTAAAGCAAGGAATTTCAGTGTGCACCCTGCAGTTTCAAATATTTATTTTTAATGGAAATTGGTGAATGACTTCTGGATATATGTTTTAAATTGTGCACAATTTTGAATCTTCAGGATTTAATTAAGTTCAGGTGAACTATACTCAATATTTCTTTCACTGGAAAAGCTGGATTACTTATAAATCTGAAGGATGTTCAGCTGGTCTTGCTAAATTATCCACTGTATGTATTTGAAATTATATATGCAATTGGTATTTTAACTGTGTAATTTAATAATAAAATTTCCTGGACACTTTGAAGGTCTAGATCTCTAGTGGACCCTTCTTAAGCCATACAGTGGTTTTCTCAGCTTTTGTGAAATGAGTATGAACTGCTGGGTTTTGTGAATGTGCAATATTCATATGTGCATTACAGAGGACAGCTTCAGCATCTAACATGAGGTTGGAAATGTGTTAAGAATTTCAGAGCCAAGTCTTACGGGCTATATCAAAACAGACCACTCTTCCAGCTGTCAAATCCCAAAGAGCACATTTAAGTTGTTGTGCTGTATCAAAGGTTGTGTTGTTGTTGTGTTGTATCAAAGGTCTCTAGAAATGAGAGTACAAAGATTGACTTCCTGAACTCTGGGAATTAGGCCAACAAAACCAACGTCCACGCTTTACACTTTGTGCTTTGAGTAAAAACTTTGTCTTTTTCTTTCTTTTCTGATATGCATGGTTTCACTTACAGCTGAAAATCATTTTCAGATGCACCTAATTCTTTTAATGACATTTTTAAATGTCTCTCTTTTTGTAAAGAGCCACACTGAAGGATGGCTCTCCCTATATAGGAGAACACTATCATATTTAATACAAAACAACTACAAAGAATCAAAAAAACATCCTGCTTTGTAACAACTGGAAAAACCAGATTGCATCTTCTATCAAATTGAATTCCCCAAAAGTTGACTGATTTTCTTGACAGATAACAAATTTAATGAAAAATTAAATAATGAGATTCTTTTTTATCAGTAACAGTATGTGCTCAGTTTTTTCACTACTCATGATCTGCTACTAAATGTCTTCTTTCCTTTTAGTTTAAGTATAGGTACATCTGGAAAGCCAAAGATAAAAACCTGTCTCCTCTCATTCTGTCACTAACACAGAAATGATGGTAGGAAAAACATCATCAATACATAAATAGAAAGGTTTGCCAATTTCTGCTTACTAACTGTACCATAATCAAATATCAAAAGGTTCAGTGTTAATACCCATACAAACAATCAGGATTCTGTGAGCTACACAATTCCTGACCAACCCAATCTACCTTTGAAATTATAAGAAAGAGCTTGTTATGAAGAAGGTGAAATTATTATAGATATTTTCTGAGTCTAATTTGATCAGTTCATCATTTCCATTTGAAAACCAGAAAAAATGATCATCCTTCCTTCCTTCCAAAGCTGACAGCGTGCATGTATCTGTTAACTTTTATTGGACAGAAAGAGGGTGGTTTCACTACCTAGTTGGTTACTGGGTTTTAACTGTTTTAAAAGTCCTTGGATCTGGGAATCCACCGGTATGGGTAATCTTTCCAGTCATAAACAGTTCATTACATTTTAGTAATAAAACTGTCTGACTGAACAAAAAGGACAATGAAATATATGAATGAACTGAAAGAGCTAAATCCATATTTTAGAAAGAATAATCAGAGAAACAGGCATCATAAACTTTGTCCAGTGATTTGTGACACAAACAGACTTATATTCCTTGGAGCTCCAAACATCAGAACAAACTCAGTCTCTAGATGAACCAACAAATTGATTGCTAGTCATCAAATCGAGGATTTGATAGGGCAAAGATCGATTGCCTCTGATTTCTCAGTACCTGTAAAGCCAATTCCAGCAACAGGACTAAACTAAACAGCTGAAAAGCAATACCTTGAGCCGTACTCCCCAGTATAAAGGCTCATGGTAATTCTCTCCTAATTCCAGTGATGATCATTTGAAAACAAAATCCTTTCTCTTTATATGCTGAATATTTCTGCATTCATTTTCAAGGCTTTTAGAAACATTTATCTGAAGTTTACCTCCAGATCTATGAACATTTTGCAAAAGCACATTTTAATGAGGAAAAAGAAGGCTTCATAATATATAGCATACAAAGAGGTGGAAAAATCACAAGCATTAACTTTCTTAATACCTTATTTGCATCTTAGCCAAAGGAAAAATTACCCAACTGGTACATGTCTTCACAGATACCTGCCAGCTGATTATGGTTTCTCTCAGGGTGCTTCTGTATAGTAAGGATTAGCTAGTGTCACACAACAATAAAAATAAAAATCAGACTCTAGTATAACTTCGGTGTAACAAGCTATCCAAACATGAAAATTCATTCTCTGTCACAAACTTAACAATGAATGAAACAGATGTCAGTTCCACTTTCCATACTCCTTACATATTGGAAGCTACAGACAGAATGCTCCACAAAACAAAATTGCTCATGATCAAAGTTCACCCATTCAGATATACAGAATCTGTCTTATTCTTCCTTCTTGTTTTGTTTTGTTTTGGTTTGGTTTTTTTTCAGCTACCCTAATCTTTTGGGTATTATCTTCTGAAAGAGATCTGTTTTGATATCATTTTCTTGTACTCTAAGGGTCCAAAGACCAATTCATTTTCATTGAACTAGTATATGCATTATTCTTTTGAACATTTTATAGTCAAATCCAAACTGTTTTCTTCTTTTTAAATTTGCATGAGTCAATTTCCCTTCTGGAGCTCCAGTTTTTGATGTATTGTGAATGGTCAACATTGCAAAGCAGAGAAAAATGCAAAGGCATGAATATGCCTCTAAACACTTTCCATATATTCAAAATTAACTGCCTATCTGACAGGCTGGAATACTGTCAGCTGTATTTTAAATGTCAAGATCCTCTCAGACAGTAACTTTCTACTGTAAATGGTTCCCATTTGAGGATCATAACCAACCTGTAAACAATTTTGAATGTGTTTTCTCAGTAACCCTATGAGTTAGGCAACATGCATTAGAAACGCATTTACACAAGGCTAATGTAAAATATGAAATAATGTAGCGTTATATGAATACAACTCCAACTGGCATAATTATTTTTTCCCAATTTACAACCATCACAAACTAAAACAAATCAGGCACTGTTCCTCTGCCAAATTCAAACAGGAAGGATTATGTCTAAGAAGGCATTTAGATATGCATCCAAATAAATGTTTAGGCAGAATTTCTGCATCTCTGCTCCAGAGAGCCATCAAAGAAAACCCTGAGGGCCCATAAACTATGCAATCACATATGCTTCATATGGTGACTGATGATATCAGATATACAGGAGACCTTCATCATTCTCAAAGGCACTGGGTAGCCTGTGCAGTTACTTGAGTCAACTTCTGCACATGTTGAAGACAGGATGTGATGGTCAAAAAACAGTGGCAGCATAGGACCACAGCTTTGACTTGGGTGCCTAAATTCCAGAAACAGGGAAGGAAAGGGAATTGAGGCATACTTTCTACTCATTATTTCCTTTTGGCTTCCCGTTGGAGCCTTTTTCATTGTGGTTGCCTGAAGAGCGGAAAGATATAAGGAGAATGCTGTTGATTAAAGAAGCCTGACTTTCCTTAAATAAAAAATAACTAAAAACAAATCATCCCTTGGCACTGTGAAGCACCTCCAGCCCATACCTGCTCTCCCCTGGGAAGCATCCTGATCGCTGATGCTGACTTTTGCACTATGCAGGGAGTAAAGGACAGGAGGAAATAAAACCCTGCTTTTGCTGTCCAAGGGTAGGACAACAAGTGTGATCTTTACGTAACATCGATTACAGGGTGAAGGGACAAATCCATCTCCCATCTGCCATCTCCCACCTACTGCCTTGTCCAAGAAAGACACACCCATGCTTGTGAAACACCGTACAGGAGATATGTTGGTTTACCTTGCAAGATGCAACACCTCCAGTGTTCCCTAGCCCTTATGTGGAAGAAGTGTGCAGGTTTGGAATTAATTGTCTCATTTACATAGACACAGATTCAGACATTTGAACCTATTTTATTTTTTAAGCCTATATAGCCCATATGCAGTTGCACTTCAGTCAGTTCAACTTGAGGACTTCTCAATAGAGGGATTTGTGCTGAGATGGTGTGTTCAACTGGAGCTTTCAGCAGCCCTGTAAGAAGGCATAAAAAAAATAAGGTTAGAACGTGTCCTCATTTATACACAGTACAGCATTTTTACACCTATTTTGCATGAGTCTCTTGTGGTTAAATAAAGCACAAAGCAATAACAAATCAATCCTCTTTTTTTCTTTCTCAGAGTGTGATACGGAGATGATTAATGTTCGCCCACTAATCGGGATGAGTTATTTATTTCACTCAATTCTAAGACTTATGTTCTAATAAATCCCTTACAAGAAAAATGCATACTGCTTATGCGATAGCGGTATGTGTTTGAGTGTGTATTTCTGCTTTGTTGTTGCTTTTTAATCATCTTTAAATTTGCTACTTCTTATCATGGACACTTGTGTATTTATAATAATATTCTGTTCACCCCTTAGATTATTCAAGCATGAGTGGCTAGCTTGCTACAGAAAAAGGTTTAATGAGTTTCAAGGGGATAACACTGTAAAAACAGGAAAAATATAAAACAAGTGCCTGAATGCTAATGTAAGCTACTTGCTAAAACCTGCCTTCCAAGCAAATGATAATGGATAGTTTTCCCATGATGTACTTCATTTTTGAATAAGATATTTTTATTCTCATTTCTACACTATCTCCTTACCTTACGTCTCTAAATGAACCACGCTGCAGCTAAACATTTCAAGAAGGCTAACCCCAGAAGTGAAATAGTTGCCCCTATATCTTTTTTTTCTTCTTCTTCTTTTTAAACAGCTTCGTGTATTAGCAGGCTTTTGACTTTCAGAAAACTCAGTGGTTTTGTAATGGTGACTCCCATTCTCAATGGACAACTGACATAATATTGCCATATTCGTGTTATAATTAGATGCATAATCTCATAATTTGTTTCCTTCTATTGTTTCTATTAAGGAAAACGCAGGTTTTTTCTTAACTACTTAAATAAAATACTTAAAATAACTTAAGTATGTTGGAGCTAGAAAAGTTAATGGTGCTACATAAATAAAGATACAGCAGAGACACCATAGCCTTGGAAACAGAAAAGCACAATGTGGAGGGCCCTGTGTACCACTTCATTTCCTGAAGACCTTGTCAAGAGTTCTGTGTAGTTCAGGGGTTGTTGGAGAGCCTGCACTGCATGGGGGGAATGCAAAAAGATCTTTAGCCCCAGGGTTCTCTGCCACTGGTGGAAGCAGTCATGAAAATTTCTGTGTGAGACACATTGCTGAAAAGGGCTTTTTGTTAACAGGCCTACACCTAATAACTTTGTCATGGTGGTAAGCCTTTAGTGAACTCCAGACAAGGCACAGCAATGTCAGTAGCATAACAAAGAGACAGTTGGTAGGACTCAAGAGACCAGTGTTCACCACTGAGCTGCTTGCAAATCATTTGAACTCTGTGCTTTTGTTTCTTCCTCCATAAAATGCTGTCTTGACAGTTATCTCCCTTGAAAGTGTTTTCAGATAGATTGGTAAAATCTGAGTTATTAACCATCACTTCTGTGGAGCTGCAGGAGACCACTGTGCCCTCCATCTACAGCTGTCAGCTCGTGATCCTGCCCTGAGTTTCTTTCTTGTCTTTCCCAGTTCCCTGAGCTAAAAGTTACTGTGGGCCACTGCTATCAAGACTACGAATAAGATCATGCTAAAAGCTAAGACACCTGTCTGGCTGCTTGGCATTCTGTCTTCACGCTGTTTTTACTTTAATAGTGCTTTCTGATATGCCAGTCCTTCCACACTATTTCCATCAATGTAGCCAGACTTGAGAATAACCATGATGGCAAAGGTCTTCTCAGACCTTGTCATATTAACTGGCTTTTGCTTCTGCAAGCAGTTAATGCAATCTACAAACAACCAAAGTCAAGAAGATCCAGTCATAAGCTGGGTGACAGATAAATCACTTTCCCCAGAACATTCTGCATTAAATAACATGAAGTGAAAATGCATTAGGGACCCAGCCTTCTGCTTACATAGCCCAGGGGAACTTCACAGGAAGCTTACCTACAAAATTCAGTTTTCTCTCTTGTCTCAGAGTCAGGACATTTTAACAAATATTAAATAAGTATCTGTAAGTGATGTGAGAAAATACAAGCACAACCTGGAACTGCAGCTGTTTTAATTGTAGGGGCAACAAACCATAAGATGTGTGCAGTGCTGCACATATAAACATCTCAAACTATAATCTGTTACTACAATAGTTTTTAGAACAACCTGTGTCAAGCAATAGGGGCTATATTTAAATATAGGCACTAGATATATACAGGGGCCACTCCGAAAGTAATACCTCCTATTTTACTATGTTGGCCCACAAAATCGGAGGTGGATGTTGGGGGTATGACAGTAGGGGTTGACCCTGCTGGCCAAGATTCTGTTACATTTTGTTGCTGTGTGAGAGATGGCAGCAGAGGGGCAGTGTGACAGAATGGTAGATGACATGGAAATGCACATGAAGCAAAGGTGTGGCACTGAATGTGACTGTGCAGAAAAAAATGGCACCCATGGACATTCACCGACATTTGCTGAACATTTATGGAGACCAACCAGTGGATGTGAGCACAGTGAAGTGGTGGGTGGTGCATTTCAACAGTGGTAACAGCAATAGTGGGTCACTTTTGCTGGTGCAGATTTTTAGGAGTGCATCATGCAGACTCTTAATCATTCCTCAGGAAAATGCATCACTAATAGTGGTGACTATGATGAAAAATAGTGTTTTGTAGATGAGAATTTGTTCTATCAAATAGTACTGTTGTGCTTTGTATCTGTTGTAGTTTCCATGGAAATAAATAGGAAGCACTACTTTCAGAGTGACCTATGTAGAAGGAAAACATTAGTGCTGAGAACCTTAATGGCTAAAATGTACAGTACTCTTACTTTGATTGCCTTTGCCCTGGTCCAAATTGCTGTTAACAGCTGAAATGCATTAAGTGCTCCTTGGACCATGCCTTTTCCTTTAGCATCACTTGAAGTCGAATTCCAACTGTCTGCTATGGGCCTGCTCTGTTCTGTGTAATTGCAGAATTTTCTTGTACAGAAGAGACCATGCTGAATTTCTTGGAGTGTGTTGCAGGTGTTCTGAACTTCAGCTTGTAGCTTAGCATAAAATGTTAAAAAACATTTTGGAAGGCTTTGTGGTACTAGCCTTCTTCTCTCTCTGACAGAGCAGCAGTGCTGTCCTTGGCCATGCACAATGGCTCGATGCACTATCTCAGTCACTGCTCAAGAATGCAACACAAAAAGGCACACTGCCAAAATAATTGAAGTACTTGAGTGTGCTGAATTGTTTTTTGATTGCTTAAGAAATACTTTTACGGTTGGACAAACAAAAGATAAAAACAACTGCTAATTTTAGAGTGCTTTTTCTGTTATTTGTTTAACATGAATTACAACACTAGTCAATAAAAATCTATTTCAATGTGACTCTTTAAAAGGAAGCTGATAACAAAAGGCAATTTTTTCCTGCCATTTATTTTATCACCACTTTCCTCGTGCTTACTGATACTGAGCTGGTTTTATAGAAACCAGCAGTCACTGCAGGAACAGAGCTCATGATGACTTCCCTAGTGTTGATACATCCTCTTTTAGACAACGCAAGAAGCAAGAGATAAGTTGATCCTTACTAGTTTTGACAGAATAACAAAAGAAAGTGGCAAAGAAGCAAGGAACAGAACTTTTTTCTGACAACTCAAGCAGCTAAAGCTTGAGAAGTCGGTAATTAAGAAAACAGATAAGTGAATATATTGAGCTGGACTGATACAGAAGAGAAACGTGGTGAATCTTGTGTTATCGTAACCAGGAGCACATCTGCCTACCCTTCTGAAGAGCAAAGCGAGAAGAAATTAAACACTCTCTTAGTCACCCTTCAGCACGTACTGCAAAAACCTGTCCGGCCACAATGAAAATTAGCACAATCAGAAATAGATACTTCTTTTTCCTGAAACACACTTTCAAATAGAAGGATAAGCTTCAAAAAGTTTTTTGAAGAAAGGACTTCTTTGTTGCAATCAATGATTTTAGTATCTAAGCTGATGCAGTTTGATTCGTATTTGTGAAGAAAATGCTTAACTGCAAAATTGAGGCTTATATTAGGATAGCTTTATAGCCAATCACCGCAATTATTTCGCTCACATTAAATCATCTGCTACTTTTTTTATTCCTCTGTGACATTTTTATAGGCTATCTTTGAAGCATTTATTATTCCTTAAAAAAAAAGCCCTGATGAAGAAGTGATGTGGCCAGGAGAATATTTATGTAATCAGGCTTCCATTGGCTAGAATCAGCAAGATTTCACTTAATTTAAGCAATCTACAAGTAATCTTTCTTTTTTTTTTTTTTTACTTTGGACACGACATTCACTTGTAAGGCAAATCCCACTTGTGAATAAACACAGGGCTTTTGCGCAGCCAAAAGCTGCAAAAAGTACACATTTCCCCATAATGTAAGGAGTTCAGAGTTCATAATCTTTCACCTCTTATACGCAACCTAAAAGCTGAGCACTTTCCAAGGCATTAGCTCACTTCCCCAGCCAGACATAGGATGTGCTGTGCTGTCCAAGAGAGCTCAGCATTCTAACACCCATTAGTAGTGGTCACGGCTGTTAATGCATTTCAGCATACTCTCTTTTATGCCCAATACACTATCAGAATGTAGGATACTGCTTTGTAGAGTTCTGCCAGTGTGAAAATGAGATGTTATTGTGCCTTTCTCATCAAATTAGATCTCCCGTCAGTTCTTCACCAAGCACTCTGCACCATTTCACAGCAATACAGTGCATTATCTCAGTCAAAATTTACTGTTTCCCATGATAATTTTGATACAAGCACTACTAAAGAATGTGACAAACCTTTCTGAAGCAGAAACCAAAAATAATTCATGACCTCATAGAGAATCACAGAATGATTTGGGTTGGAAGAGACCTCTTCCAACTAGACCATCTTAAAGTCATCCAGTTCCAACCCCTTTGTTATAGACAAGTACACTTCTCACTGGACTAAGCTGCTCACAGCCCCATCCAGCCTGGCCTTGAATGCCTCCAGAGAGGGGGCATCCACAACCTCACTGGACAACCTGTTCCAGTGTCTCACCACCCTCCAGTAAAGAATTTCTTCCTAATATTTAGTCTACATCTACCCTCTTCCAGTTGAAAGCCTGTTGCTACACGCCCTTATAAGAAGTCCCTTTACAGTTTTCCTGTAAGCCCCCTTCAGGTACTGGAAGGCCACGATAAGGTCCTCCTGGAGCCTTCTCTTCTCCAGGATGAACAGCCCCAGCTTTCTCAGCTTGTCCCCATAGGGGAGGTGCTCCAGGCCTTTGACCATCTTTGTGGCCCTCCTCTGGACCTGCTCCAACAGTTCCATGTCCTTCTTCTGTTGGGGACCCCAGAATTGAATGCAGTACTCCAAGTGGGGTCTCATGAGATCAGAGTAGAGGGGCAGAATCACCTCCCCAGACTGGCTAGCCACACTTCTCTTGACACAGCGCAGGATACGGTTGGCCTTCTGGGCTGCAAATACACATTGCCAGCTCATGTTGAATCTTTCCTCAATCAGCACTCCCAAATCCTTCTCCTCAGGGCTACTCTCAAGCCATTTGTCATGGAGTCTGTATTTGTGCCTGGGATAGCCCTGACCCAGGTTCATGGCCTCGCACTTAGAAGTTCCTTTTAAAAGTAAAAATTGTGCCATTTGTATCTCCTTTTAAAAAATTGTCATATACAAACATACCAAAATTTGTTTACAACAGCTTTCATAATAGAAAAAATGAACTTTTCTCTTATTTTGAATATAATAGTGTCATGTTTATACTAACTCAATAGAAGACTAATCGACACTGTCCTTATGAAAAAATGAAGTTATCGTAAAAAACAGGCATTATTTAAGATTTTCATTTAAAAATAGCATAAAACCTAACTTTTTATTTCAAAGTGTCAACAAACCATACATCTTTAATTAGATTTTCATTTATTTGCATTTAAAAAGAACAAAAACTTTTGAGATAATGCTCTTCTCATTTGAAATTCTAAGGATGCACTTCTAAGGATGGACTGGCCCGTTGCTTTCATATTGCTGCTACTTTTCAGAGTATTATCTTGAGCACAGAACTCAAGCCTGAAAAACTTACTTATATTCCAAAACCAATGGTATAATCACATTTTAAACATATATATTCTGATTTTGAGTGCCGCACAAAATCTTTCAATATATACAGCAATAAAGTGGAAAGCACATCGAAATGAAATAGTAGACTTCGTGTATTTCTAAAATATACTGCATTATCCAGAAAGACATACAACAAGAAAAGTAATATAGAAATGTATTTGTTTTCTCAAGCCATTAAAGAAAGAAAAGTCAAAGTAAACTCAGTTCATAGCACTGTCATTTGTTTCTACTTAGTAGTATTGAACAATTTTTTATTTGCTTTCTTCCTACATTTTTTCTTATTCTTGTGTATTATGTTTTGGTGGGGACTTATTGGATCTAATTATAAATTTTCACGTTGCACTTTGTCCATGTTGTTTCTACAGAGTTTTCTGTAAGGCCATCAGGGAAAAAACCAAGACACTCCTCTTTCCAGACATTTATGTTCCCTGCATTATTTTATGAATAAAGCATAGCATAAATATTTCACAAAATATTTATCTGACAAATTCAAACAAGATTTCCTCTAAATATCCTTGGAATACAGATGTAGTGGTTCATGTCTCCTCACTCACTTGGGATGCCTAGACACTCATAAACAAAAAACAGCGCTCTTAACTTCTGTTAGTGAAATGGTAGACAAGAATCGCTCAGTGTCTCAGTTTCCCCCCTGGATGTAATGCTCTGCAGAATAGCAGTACTGTTGCTGCCAGGTCTGCTGATTTTTCCCTTTTGTTCCCAGCTCCATCCAGAGCCTTGCAAGAGGAAAATCTTGAACATGGAAATGTAAAGGCAGCCCAGGCCTCAGGTAGTCAGCCCATCCTGTCACCGCAAAGAAGGCTGAGTGTGCCTGGACCCCTCCTGAGGCACAGCCTGTGGGAATGCCCTGCAGATCACCCACTGACACTGGGTCCAGGGTCTTCCCCGGGGTCTGTTCCTAAAACCTAACAAGCTCTCTCTCATATCCTACTTAGAACTTATTTTCCACCATGCTGGAAGACATACAGAACTGATATATATATTATAAGTCTTTTGTTCTCACTGCCCTCTTTTGAACTCTTTTCAGCTTGTCCAGGTTTGTCTGCCTGTCCAAACTACTGAGAGTTTTCCAGGTGAGCAGGTGAGGAGGGCTTCCTTGTATCAAGCACAGCAAAATATTTAATACTCATCTTTTTTCCCTTTTTATTTACACCAGTATCACTCAGCGATTTATAGTCTGAATCTTTTGTACTGCACTTGGTCAAATATTTCCCGTTTCCTGTTTGGAAATAGGACTTAATTTCAGAGAAGTCATTCTTTACAAATGTGAATCTTCTGCTCCAGAGAGCAGAGTGGAGAGAACGGTACAGGATTTTTTAGGACCTCAGTAGGAAAGGCCTTACAACAACTGACATAGTAAAAATTTTTGTTCCAATGAAGAGGAATATAGGTAGTGAGTGCATTTTACATCCCTTCAAATGCTGGGAACCCCACACAGCACAGGGACAGACACCAGTTAGATTTTCCCTGGCACACTACAGATCCTGTGCATGGAGGAGTTTCTTCTACCTCCTTTGCCCTTGTACTTTTTACTTTATGTGACAAAATCACATCTTCCCTGACAGGCTGGACTGCTATGCCTGTCAGAACATCCACCAGGGTGCAGCACAGGCTGGCATGGGGCACAAAGCAGGTTTCCTTTCAGCTCATGCCTTCATTGAGTCCGTTTAAGCCTTGAAGACAAGGTCCAGCAGAGCAGACACGGCCCATTCCAGATCACTGGCACCTTAAATGTAATGTCTTCTGCAACAGGGAGGGACACTCAGTTTTGCATTGTTGACTTCAGTCTGTTTCTCTATTTCTATTGAAATAATACTGCACGTGAGCACCTAAAACAGCTTTTCATGCACTGCCCCAGCCTCCCATTAACTGTGCTCCTATTTATTCACTTAGGTGGGTAAGCGTAACAGACCCGTGAAGCACATCCTAGGAAAGGGCTTGGCATCATCTTTGTCTACAAAGCTTTTATCTCATAAAACACATACACAGGAGATCCATATAAACATATAAAATACTAAGAGTGCGATTGCCTTAAATAAACTAAAATACACTGTTTCACCTGCAATATCAGCAACACCAAAATACTCTCATATGGATGCAACCTGCCACAGAAAGATGTGGATTGTGTAATTCAGAAAGAAAGAAAAGAAAGAAAATCGTTGTTAAGTATAAAAGAGAATGGATAGTGTAAGTAGGTTACATAGATATCCCTACATGTATTTTCACAGTATAAGCATAAGTAATAGGTGTTGAAAATGAAAGAAAACACCTATCTTGTTAAGGACACATTTTATTCTCACCTTCTCCACAAGAACTATCTTTCCAGAACAGAAAAACTCCTGTGATCTATCTGTTTTTCACATACTTTTGCAAAACCAGTGCCTTGGTGCTTGGTCTCATCCACACGCCTATACATTGCCATTAGCTTCATGACTGTAATGAAAGACTTAGCAGTAAGAAGGCTATTCACTGCACCTATGAGTGCTCTCTGTCAAGCAATGGTAATGGCACAGGGAACCCTTTAGTCCAGTTCTGTAGAGCTGCATGACTAAATTATAGCTGAGGATCAGCTATTTCACTGCTCACCTTGCTCGTATAGCTCTCAACCATACCACTATTCAGGTGGATATCTCCAGCTTTTTGTTAAAGAACTGAAAAAAGAAACACCAAAAGAAAGCTCTTTTCTGTGTTTTTCAACAGTTAACATATTTAACGTATTAACATAACAGTTAACATCCAGTTAACGTATTCACACTGTGATAGCACAGTGGTTGCCCCAGGTTGCACCTGTCAAACACTTGAAGGATTTTTATATTTAGGGACAGTATTTCTGCCTACATGGCCCTCATTCAAAAATAATTGAGCTGCTTCTTAACTGGCAAGATTTTTCTTTGCTCAGAAATGAGAAATAGAAAATTACAGTTCGAAAGGTAACGAGTCACAAAATTGTCATTTGAATTCATGTTTTAGAGCAGAAAACATTTTTCAATCTCAGTTACAAAAAAACCCAAACGGCCCTACTGCCCATGCAGTAATGCAATTTATTAAAATTAAAAGCATAAGAGGGAAAAGCGGGAGAAGCAAGTAGGTTATTTGGAACTGAGATACAACTGTTGGTGGTAAGCACCAACAAGAGTGTTGCTAATAGATGTTCTCAGCTGGATAAAGAGAAAATGGAATGCAACACAAATTTTCTCTCTTCAGAACACAGCAATTCCTGTCTCATTGTGGAGGCTTTCCACAAACAGCTTTAGCTCTGTTTGAGCACATAAGTATCAAATACAGAGGGAATGAAAGAGAACATTTGGACAGGAGCTGTAACACAGACCCAGAAAGCAATTTTGGTGCCTAACATTACACCTGAAACAGGATGCTAATGTGTTTGCTGTTGTGACTATTATGTGATTCATGAGGAAGAGACAGCTTCATATAGACAGGCAACTTTTAGTAATAACATTCAGGCAATAAAATTATTCCACTGAAAAATGCAGCCAGTTGAGCTACTTTATTTTGCTATTTCTACATTTGGTCATCTTACTAATACCCAAACATATGAATCTCCTACATATTTTTACAGTGCTGAAATAACCCTTAGATAATTTCTAGCATTAAGATTATACTAGAAGGCTCCCAGGACAGCAAGTTCATGCAAAACAAACACAAAAAAAAAGCATGAATTTGCATTCATTCACTGAAAGAATTCCAGACATCACAATATCTTGAACCTCAATCCTTTCACGGAAGGCAATGTGCTATGGTAATAATATAAGGAGTGTTGAAAGGGGACTGAATAAATGACATTTGTATGTTTAGAAATTAAAGAAAAATGAAGCCATTTGTCCCAGAAGATTGATATTTCAACTTCAAGCACCAAGAACTAACATTCAACCTTTTACAGCGCTCAAACCCTGCCGCACACATATAAGATTTTATAACTCAATCGAGGCACTTCTTTTCTCTCATTGAATCAAGAAAGGAAAATAGAAGCATGTAGGTGATGGATAAAAAGGAAGGTCCAAGGAGGCCACTGGGCTAAGCGTGTATCAGTTCCTAAAATTTCCATTGCAGGCTCTTTTTTCAGCTCGCAGAGCTTACTCTTAGAAAGACCCTCATCAAGCTCAATTGTGCCTGTCCCTCAGCCTGCATACAGAAGAGAAACATTTTAAGCAGTGCCTATTCAGGGTAACAAAGTTTACTTTTCTCCAACTGTTCCAGGAATACTTTCAATCTTGCTACAGATACGAGGTCTGTCAGCCTAGATAGGATGTATATTTGTGACGAGCAAGAAGTCATACTCCTTGTTAATGTATTAAAGGGAGAAGTTGCACTGCTGCTGACAAGTGCTAGATAACTCAGTACCTAACAGCACATGCTTCCTCATCCATTTGTTTAGATGAATCTGCTGTGATACAGGCTGAAGAAAAATTCCATGGCCATTGAAAATATATAAATGCAGGAAATGTAAGATTTTACTTAAAATTTCCTTTTCAATTCAGTAACTGTCTTGACCTCTTTTCTAATTAAAACAATTTTCAATCATAAGAATGAAAGGGATAACTAAGCCAGTACTTGCCTCAGGTAGTGACAATATATTTGCTTCAAATAGCTGACTGTTTGTCACCATTTTCAAAGACAGAAATTAAAACTTTCTTTGTAGCCCAAATCTATCTATCCCCTTTTGTTCCCCTTTCTCATTTTCCTTTCTCTCTTTCTCTTACAGATGTTAAGTAACACAAGGCTTACCTGAATTTCCTATAAAACTGCACAGCTTAGGTAGACATAATCATGGGAGGGCAAATGCATATAGGATAACTGTTTTCTAGAAACTTCCTGTTAAAGTCGATCTTTTTTTTTCCTCTTATGTAGAAACCCTGAGTGTCATTTCACCTTAGTCTAACTGGGGGGATTTGTGAATCTGGTCACCTCTCCCCTCGTGGGTGTGATGTGACAAGGATTGAAAGTTTTGTATCGGTGCAAAGTTACCTGCATGATAACCTATTACTCCTTCAGAATGTTTCAAGCATTCATTGCAGAAGTGTCCAGTAAGCAAAAGTTTGACATATTCCTTGAGTGCAGAGATTTTTCAAGTAATGCATTTCTTTCCTCTGTTCTGAGATCCTCATTTGGACTCCCACAAGAATTTTGTGCCAGAGATTTTCTCTGCTTGTGTTACATAAAAAAAATCATACCCATTCTTTATGACCTGTTAGAAATGTGTAATTTTTTCTGTTTTATGTTTTGGGGCTCTTCCATATTAGTTTAAATGCAGTTCTGAGTCTCGTAAGCTTAAGATCTTGTGTGTGACATGTATTTATCTGTTGTAGGTGATTTAGCCAGTATTATATCAGTAATCATGTATGCTACAGTAGGATTATCTCTGTTTATAGAGAATGAACATATAAAGGAGAGCACAGCATTATATGTATAACATACAGAGTAACATGGGGATTGATTAGACAAAAAGGCTCTTGCTACATCTGAGCATCACTGGAATGAATTTCTAGTAGAGAAACAGAAGCCTCTGCTTTCTCATTCAGAGAAGATATTAAGGGAAAGGAGAATGACTCTCAGAAAGGCTGTAAGGAAACCGTTATTTTCTGTGGATAGCCAAGGTAACACCATTTAGTGCAACGAGCAGATAATATGCTGAATTCTCTCTTTCTCATCACTTCCATGTCAATTCAAATGCAGTCAGATCTTGATTACAACTGCAGTGAACCATAAATAGGTTTCAGACAATGTAAAACAGAGGCGTGAGTGATAGTGATAAAAAAAACACCGAGGCAAGAAAGGCATTGCAAATGCTGAATTTCCAGAAAAAAAAATAAAAGTAAACAAAATAATTTCATTTGGGTTTTCTTCCATGACAAAGGTTTTTAAATTATCTGCTAGATTTTAAAAGTAATTGTGATCTGCAAGCATCACAGAAGAGAGGCTCAGTACAAGCAAGGTGGGAAATGACAACAGGAGAATCCTCAGGCATGGGGATTTGCCTTTGTCTTTCCCCTGGAAGACAAGAAAGTGAGGCTGCTTTCCTACTCTGCTTTATTCAGCACGGCAGCAGGCATATATGCCCAGTATCACTGAGGTGGTCTAGAGTCTTAGGATCAGCATCTGTCCACCTAACGTTACAATTATTAAAAGGCTGTTGTAACCTTCCAGACAGGAAGATTAAACTGCTCTAAGTGAAACTGTATGTCACTTTTTTTACGTGTTTTGACTTTTGTTTTCCTTAGGTTGCTGTTACAGTCATGCAACTCCAGTGCATAACGAGATGGCTCACAGTACTACTCACAGTGACACTATCTTCCTTACCACACAGGATAATGAAGCCAATTTACATGAGTAATTACAGTATCAGAGGCAAATGAGAGACATAACCTCTATGTAGCTACCATCCCTGTGTGATTTTCTGTTCCAGTCTTTTCTTTAAAAACAAAACACTCTCCACAGATAGAAAACTTGATTATCTGGAATTTGAAGGGATTGTGCATCCAAGCAGCACTTCAGCTGAACTCTTGCTCCCTGTGAACCTCTTTCATAGTTTACAGTGGTAATTTCCAGCTCAAGGCTCTCAGTTAAATTGTTTCAGCTGTTCCTCTTAAGAGCCACCCACTCAGAAGTGAAACTGAGTACTACATAAATAAAATCTTGACAAGAAATTAATGAAATTCATAACTCGCAGAACAAAACTGGCTTTCTATTTTCAAGACTATCTTTTCTTTTTCATTTACTATTTGACTTTTTCTCCATTAAAGAAATACAAATTAGGGTGTTTATTTATAAAAGTACTTCTCTAATGTCTAGAATTTGCAAAGTTACCCTCTGACTTGTGATGAAGAGGAGTGTTTTTTTAAGCAGAATTCTAATTTCTCATATGATTTAACAGTTAAGACATCTAAGCATATGTCATAAACATATGTAAACATAAGTCGTATAAAACATAATGAAGCAGGCAGGAACCCGCATCTATTTAATTAAGCCTACCAATCTGTCAGTCCTACAGCATTCACCTTTAATTGTTTTCATTGTATAGTTCGATTATACTTGATAGCTTAAGCTTCTAGACTTAGTATGTGCCGCAAATAGTGTTGTCCATGGAACACGTCTCCTGCTCTTGCAGTACTCAAATTGTCAGGTTTGCAGTTGTCCTGTACCACACATGACAAAAAAAGACATTGAAAACTAAACTTTCAAGACCATACAGTTTGTTTTCTATTTTATTTGGAAAAACAGGTCACATAGAGCATGACAGTAGCGTCCCGTAGGAAATTATCCACATCAAACAACTGATAACATGTACCAAATGTCTTGCTATGTTCAGTCCTTTCTGGGGTTAAAAATGCAACAAAAAACCAAGGCAGGATTTATTTTAAAGCCTGTTAATGATGTTTGCAAAGAGCATTTATGAGTCAGAATGCAAAGCTTGTTCCACGGTGACTTAATTTGCCAGCCAAGAAGTGCTCTCAAGCTCTGCTAATCGAAAGAGTAAAATGCAGCCTTTGGAATCAGACTGAGCCTATTACTCAGAAGCTGAGAAAAATTTACTTGAGTTACCAGAGCAGCCTTAGGATCTTTTTTTCCAAAATAGTGTTAAATATTTTTTACACTTTGCCACTCCAGTAGAGTGAAATCTCAGCACGGTACAAAACAAATCAGACATGCAAATGTCTATTAATAATTAAGACAGGTAGGTGTATCTCGCTCACAGTTCAAGAAAATTACCGTGGTTTCTGAAGGCCTTAAGGACTTCAGAAGCCTATTGCTGTAAATATCACACTCTAGTTATTTAAAGGTCAGGTGACAAATCAGTGAGGTAGCTGGCTGTGTGAGGAATATTTTTTATTCAAATAGATGTCTCTTAATGTAATGATTTTATTATTCTCTTCTAATATCCTTTCTTGTTTTGACTTGCTTAGATTGTTCTCTCATGTAATCACACATAAGTGTCCTTTAAAACATCCACAGCGTGTACACTGCCTTTATCCAGCGCTTTTTCAGCCACTATTATTGATTAGAAATTCTTTGGTTTGACCATTCATGGCTCAGATTTTACTATATGTACTTCTTTGTTATCTCCTAGTGTTTGATAACAGGTAGTCCTCCTTTAATGCCCCAGCTTCTAAAACCTCCTTAAGCCTCTCAACTGGTATGAGAGCAGACGATGAAGAGTTTGAGCTAAGGGTGATGCTGAAATTCAACCCCATTCCCACACAGATTATCTGCTGTCTCCTAGAGTAGGAGCCTATGTTTCTTTATTTCCTTCAATCTGGAATTTTACAGATTACTCCCCTCTTTCTTGCTGTCCATTTTCATCAATCTCACTTTACCCTTGAAAGTCACAGCCAGATACTGTGACATGCTCCCCACCAATTTCAAAGTCTTTATCTGAATGTCTTTGATGTCTTCAGCAGTGCAAAGCAATCAAATTTGCATTAGCAGTACTGTTAACATAGCTCTTCAGGGGAACATATGCAAACTCATTGACAGATATGCTCCTACAGGTAAGCTTAACAGGTGAAATCACATGGTGAGGTTGGTAGGGCCCTCTGGATCCATCTATCTGTTCCAACCCCTGCTAAGGCAGGGACACTCAGAGCAGGGTGCCCAGGATCATGTGGTTCTTGAAAATCTCCAAGGATGAGACTCCATAACCTCTCATGGCAGCCTATGCTAGCACAACACAGAGGTGTCTCCTCGTGTTCAGAGGGAGTCTCCACTGCCTCTTATCCTGGCACTGAGCACCACTGAGAAAAGCCCGCTTCTCTGTACCCTTTCCCATAGTGATAACACCTTTGAGATTTTTCTTCCCCAGGCTGAACAGTCCCAGCTTTCTCAGCCTTTCCTCATAGGAGAGGTACTCCAGTCCCTTCATCATCTTCATGGCTCTTTGCTGCACTTTCTACAGTAACTCCATGTCTCTCTCTTGTATTGGACAGCACAGAACTGGACACAGTACTCCAGGTATGGCCTCATCAGTGCTTAGTGGAGAAGAAATGAGTCACCATACAGTATTTTACTCTTCAAACATATACCAGCATCTTTTGCAGAGCAGAAGTGGTATAAATAACAAATTGCTTTGGTGCCTCTGGATCTCAAGACCAGCATTTCTAAAATTTTATTTCATATACTTATTTTGTAATTGAGAAATTGACAGCAATAAAATTGACTGTGTGGCATATTCACCTATCACATGTAATTCTGTATGTATGTACATATCTATATTTCATACAGAAAAGATATATTCAGAAGACCCTAGTTACACTCAATTTAGTGTCATCTTATGCATGCTCTATATTACCACTGGGTATAAGTTTTTGTTGAATAATTCAACACTATATTTTTCACTGTTGGAACTTTCATTTATGCTTCTATTAGGTTCTCATCTGACAGACAGCTACACTCCTCGTAAGTCTCTTCCTATCTGGAGAAGTAATTTTATTTTCTTACCTAGTGGTCATGCCAACCCACGCCTATCATTTCTCTCATCTCTCCTGTAAAGACACTTTTTCCAGACATTTACATTTTGGATTTCTTCATCTTATAGAAGACTCATGTCAGTGACTACTTGAATCATCTTCAGGCATATCCATTCTCCATGCAACTGTTTCTATTTAACTCTATCTGGAACTCCAAGGAAAGGTCTATGAGAGAGTTGTTACAGTTTTTTCTGCTGACCCAAAAAGTCATGTACTAACTTGAGTTTGTGTATCTCCTGTTTTACACTTGCATTTCACAGCAGTGATCTCTTAGTAATTCTTGGACACAATAAAAAAATGGTTGCAAGATTATTATGTAAACAGACAAGTAAAATACATGTGTACAAAGAAATCTTAACTCTTTCCACTACAAGCCACCAGAGGAAGCCTTGAGAGTATTATGTAATTCTCAGGAAGCAACTGATCTAAAAAGCAAACAGTACTGGAACTTTCTTCTCTGAGGACTGCTGTCAGGCATCCATATCATTTAATAAATGCCTAGGCAAATGGACATGATACACACTCACATGTAATCATCCTAAAACGATTAGTCAGGGTTTCAATATCCTCCTGCCAGCTACGAGCACCTAAGATGACTCAATAACGCTTAGCTGATTTGGATCACATTTAGATCATTGTTTTAAAACTTTGTCAGTAATGTGTCAGTAAATACAGCGAGAGTGAAACTGGAATGTTACATATTTCAGATTAGATCTGTCAGTGTTTTATGTTTAAATACACACTGCATCAACCTGTCTGTGGTGAAGAGATGTTCTTTACTATGTCAATTTTATATGGGAGCAATATTTGCTGGAACTAAAGATTTGGATATGTTCAAGAGACAGACTTACTAGCAGTTTGTTAATATTGATCTCAGGGCCATATAAGCATATATCAGTCTTATATTCTTACCAGAAAATTCCCTGCTATCATGAAGTTTTCTTCAGACATCAGCTACATAGCTTTGATTATAACTTAAAAAAATACTCATTTTTAGTGTTATAATAAATTCTGTAAGGAAAGGATTGGGCAGGATCTGAATGTTAAGCAGAGACAGCATAGAGAGGTTTTATATTACAAATTTCTTCACTTTTAAAAATTGAATACTTTGGTAATGGAATAATTCAATGAAGCGTTCATCTGAAATATTCAAGATTAAAAACATTACAATAATTAATACAACTACTTGTTACGAGGAAATAATATAAATAGGACACACAAGAAAATGATATTTTGCTCCCTCATAACAAGCACTGAATTGAAGGTCAGGACTTAGAGGAACCTATACTCCATGAATATAGAAAAGGCTGCTAAGCTTCGACTTCCAGTAACTTTGATCCTAAAATGAAGTCGTATTGAAAGCTGAGGAAAAGTTACGAAGCAGTTAAAATGAAATAGCTCAATACTATCAACTTACTGACTTTAATAAAAATATATATATCTTAATGAAATAAACATGGCATCTAAAAGAAAATTAGAACTTTGCTTTACTATTTGAGAAAGCAAGCATTAACGCATTCAACCACTGAACTTCTAGTTTAAAACCTATTCAAGATAAACATGAAACTGAAATAATACCACAATGCATTGTGCAAGAGATGCAGTAATGTTATGATCTTGGCATTTCAGAATAACTGTGATCTTTGTTATTAAAAACATCCATAGTCAGGGAAGAGTTTTACAAATGATAGCTTAAACAAATCTTTAAATTATTCAGGCACTGAGTATCTATTGGGAATGTTTTAACACAGAGAGAGCTATACAGTCAGTCCTCTCCAAATCCTTAACTATATTTTCTCACCGGCGTTTGGCCTGACACTCAATCTGAGAGGTATTCTCAACATACATGTGCAGAATTGGTCCCATGAAGGTGAGAGGCCAATCCACACACCACCTGGGACTCTTCTTCAGTCTAAATGGGTTGTGAGCAGCAAGGCAGCACCAAGAGGAGTGAACTGAACCTGATAAGTTCAACAGAGCTGGAACTCTGAGTGTTTTATGATGCTCAAATACTACTTTTAACTTTCTTGAGTAGTGCATAAGCTCCTTGTGGTTCTGCTCTCAACCATGGGGTACAAATCTGCAGCCTTTTAATCCAGAAAACATGGGATGTCCTTGCCTGTAGCAGACCAGAGGCATCACACTAAGCTACTGACACAGGCCTCAGGACTTCTGAGGCTTTGAATTGAATACCAGATGTAACTATTCTGTTAGTTTTTGCTAAGACTTATACAACTGTATAAATTCAAGCCACCTATTCTGTAACTCAGAATAGGTAACAGATCTGTAACAGACTGGGAACAGATTGAGACAGTCTGAAATCGTGAAGGGGTAAATGGCTGGAAGATAAATTATGTCAATGCTGTACTACAGGGTAAAAGAAAGAAAGTATAGCTGCCATTTTCAAACTCACAATAATAACTTTTCTTACTTATATAAATGTATATATAATTTTATATATATATGCATATGCACACCCATAATAAAGAGGAAGACATTGTTATGCATTGTGCCAAAGTAAGAAGTACCTTTTTCTTTAAGAACTGGAGAGAAAAAAAATCAGACCTATTAAGAACATTCAAAACTAAGATATAAATTATGAAAGAGTCTGTAAGGAAGAGAGAGGTGATAACATAATTTGTGTCATTTTGCTGACAGTCAGCCTCACAGCCTGCTCTGCCTGACACCAAGAATAGCAGCTTTCACCCAGCAAGGAAAGCTGATTAAAGGCAGAGAAAGGTAAGGACAAAGAGTTTGTTCCTTTGCTGGGATTCCTCA
>JANHGO010002757.1:0-28989 GCA_024606505.1 Aquila spilogaster
GCCAGAGTCTTATCAAGGAATGCCCTCAAAGCAAATTTGGAGCCATAACAAAAGAAAACAATTATTGTCTTTCACAGAGGGGCTTGTAGTGTGGTTTTGGTGGTACGATAGTGTGTGGATTTTACTTGGATTTCTTTGTTTTAAACTTCAGTAAGATTTTTCAAACACATTCAGAAGTGTTTTACAGTTTCAAACAAGTAGAATTGTCTGTATGCAGTAGTAGGTCTGATTGACTGAAGTTAATTTACTTTATAGTTACTAGTATGGTGCTTTTTTGGACTGGTGACTAAAAGGGAGTTAGTAATGCGCTGTTGTTCTACCTGATGCTGGACTCTGTTTTCAGTGTCAAGTTTTTTCTGACTCTGTAACAACAGCCCAAAGGCTAGGGGTAGACAGGAGGCTGTAAGAAAATACAGCCAGGACAGCTGACCAAATGGTTATTCCATACTATATAATGTCATGTGCAGCAATAAAAACTGGCAGGGCTGGGGAGCAAAGTTCTCTAGGTTGTTTTTTTTTTTTTTTTATTGCTTTGGAATTCAATGGCTGGTGGTGAACAATTGCTCTTGCATCTTTTTTTTTTTTTTTTTCTCCCTTTCACACTTTTATTTACTTAAACTGCCTTTATCTCAATTTATAATGTTTCTCACTTGCCCTTACAATTCTCTCCCCAAACCCACTGGAGATTTTGAGGGGCAGTAAGAGCATCTGTGTAGTCCCTTAGCTGCCTACTGGGATCAATCCCCAAGTAGAAATCAGTTATCTGATGTATGATAACATACAGGTTCCAAACTTTCAACTGTAAATTTAGACAATTGGCATTATACAAGTTCATGTGCTTGAATCAGAAAAGCATATTTTACACCAAGAAAACTTCTGCATAGTAGCCATATCAAAAGGAGGAAAACTTGAGAGGACTGCAGGTAGTAGTAGCTGCTAGGATGAATCCTAGGAGCAGATACTGGGTCCAGCCCCACTCTTCATCTTTATGGAAGATCAGGATGACAGGGCAGGGTGTACCCTCTTCAAGTCTGAAAATAACTCAAAACTCTGAGGAGTGGCTGGTATGCCAGAAGGTTGTGCTGTCATCCAGAAGGACCTTGACAGCCTGAAGAAATGGGCTGTCAGAAAGCTCTTTAAGTTCAACAAGAAGTGCAATGTCCTGCACCTGGGGAGGAATAATCTCATGCATTGAGTATGGACTGGAAGGCGCCCAGCTGGAAAGCAGCTCTGCAGAAAATGATCTGGGGTCCTGATGGATGCACAGCTCAGTACAAGTCTGCAGTGTGCCCTTTCAGCAGAGAAGCTTAATAGCATCCTACGCTGTGTTAGGCAAGGTGATATCAGCAGGTCAAGGGAGGTGATCCCTCCCCTTTATTCAGCAGTTATGAGGCAACATGTGGAGTACTGGACCTAGGGCTGGGTTCCTCAGTGCAGGAGATATAGACATGCTGGAGATAGTCCAATGAAAGCTTATGTAGGCCTCAGCAGAGAATTTGCAGCAGATAACCTCCAGAGATCCCATCCCACCCCCACTGCTCTGTGAAAGGCAGAAGTGAACTTTTGGTACAGATGCAGACTGGTGCTTTAACATGTGAAATGCTTCTATTTGATATGAAATTTGAGTTCCAGGTACATCTGTCCTAGAGGTCTAACTCTGGGGCATGTTTGTTGTAAACAAAATGTTTGTTTCATGTGCAAGTTTCATCCTTCCCACATGGAGGTCACCTGTTTATTTTTAAAATTAGCCCATGTGAGTTCAGTTGTTTGCTTTAATATAAACTTCAGTATAGGTCTGACACTAGACAATAAAAGGCCTAAAAACATCTTATTTGCTGCCTTTAACAAAAGATAGCAACCTGAAGTTCTGGCCATGTTTTATGCAGTGCCTGGTGACGGTAGTTTTCTCTTGGAGGAGGGTCTTGTGGGGCATTTACTCCATTAGAAGATCAAAATTTAAATACAGATAACTTGAGATCAGTGTTGGTTTTCCAAAATGACAATTCCTGAATATCAACTTTGTTATTGTAGTGTAGGTATTTTGTTTGAATTAGAACTTTGGTTTTTTCCTTGCAAAGTTGAATGACCAGAGTGGTTATTAGTATTTCACACTGATATTTCACTTTACATCTTTGGAATGCTTACAAGCTAATTAAGCTTTTTCCAATTAGCTTCTCTTGAACTATTGTGTTATGTAGGCATTTATTAAACTGAGATGTAACATAAGTTCTTCCACATAGCTGCCATATTTATTTTAGATGCAGACAGGAAGAATATGGTGGAACAGGAGGGAAAATCCTGAAGAGATCTAATTAGCTGTCTTGAGACAGAGCTATAAATAGATCTAATGAAAGTTGTTTCTAATTCTTCTCATCTTATGTTTTTTTGACTGATTCCTAAAAAGTTTTCTTTCTGAAGACAGTAAAATTTAGTGTTGTCTGTCAGTCTGAGGGCGGACAATCAGAGTAGGAGTCCTTCACTTCTTATTAGGAAACCTTAATTATAGGGCCTAATCTCTGGCGGATTCATAATTTTCTTTTTTTCTTAAATTTAGAGTTTTAGAGGTTTTGGCCTCTAAATGCCTGTGGCATTTAAATAGACCAATTTCGAAGTGAAATGCATTCATAGCAGCATGCTTAATTCTGAACTGAAAGAGACACGTGATTCCTATGAGCGAATCAGCATAAAGGTAACTTTGTCATGACTGCATTTTGTGTCTGTTCTATGTCCTTAGAATCATAGAATCACCAAGGTTGGAAAAGATCATCCCATCATCTAGTCCAACTGTATACCTATCACCAATATTTCCCACTAAACCATGTCTCTCAGTACAACATCTAAATGTTTACTGAACACCTCCAGAGACTGTGACTCTACCACCCCCCTGGGCAGCTCGTTCCAGCACCTCTCCACTCTTTTGGAGAACAAATTTTTCCTGACATCCAACCTGAATCTTCTCTGGCATGACTTCAGGCCACTCCCTGTAGTCCTATTGCTAGTTACATGAGAGAAGAGGCTGACCTCCACCTCACCACAACCTCCCTTCAGGTAGTCGTAGAGAGCTATAAAGTCTCCCCTGAGTCTCCTCCAGAATAAAAAATGCCACTTCCCTCAGCTGCTCCTCAAAAGACTTGTGCTTCAGACCCCTCACCAGTTTTGTTGCCCTTCTCTGAACATGCTCCAGGACCTCAATGTCTGTCTTATACTCACCAGTGCTGAGTACAAGGTATGATCACTTCCCTGCTCCTGCTGGCAACACTATTTCTGATGCAAGCCCGGATGCTATTGGCCTTCTTGGTTACCGAGGCACACTGCTGGCTCATATTCAGCTAAGCACCGACCAGTACCCCTGAAGTCCTTGTAATATGCTATGAGTTTGCTTAATTACTTTTCTTGACACTGTTTTCACTAATTCTTCTATCAAAACACTGCTTCCTATCTAAGAAAAGAAGAGATCCTTGATTATTACTATTGATGCAGATTGATGTTCTAGACTACCTAAGCTTTCATTCAATTTGTTCAAAAATTGAACTTGTTACTGTATAAACAGCTATTGGTAGAAATACTTTTTTGATATATATTTCAGTGTGGCCTGGTTTATGGAGTTATATGCTAATACTAGACAAAGTTCTTAGAGTTGCATGAAAACCTCCAAATTATTCAGATCTCGAAGAGGAAATAAAGGTGCTTTTGTTAGTTAAATTCGACAGGCTCACTCTAGATGATGGGAGGATAGATTTAGAAATTCCTAACAAGCTCTCTGATGAACTTTATGACCTTTTCATGTGAAAACCCTTAGGAAACTGATGTCAAGCTTACCAAAATGTTAATTTTCATGTTTTTGTCTAGTTTGACATTGACATACCTTTTGGTACATACCTTATACTTGAATCAATTCTGAATTCAACTGCAATCAGACCTGATGAGATATTGTATTCCTATGTCTGCAAGTGACAAATGGTAGTATAAAACAGATATCTCTTCCCCACAAAAAATGTGGGGAAAGCCTCTACATTTTTCATGGCTTTTTTTTCTCCCTTTCCTTGATTTTTTTTTTTTTTTTTTTTGGAACTGATTAATATATGTTAATTTTTTAAAATCTTTGAGTTGCTCAATGTTGGTTGAGTGTTGATTATTCGTATTTTCTTATGTACTGATATTTGCATGTCAGAGCTCTCAAAGGTAACCGCATTCTACATTCTGTAGTAGCAGGAAGAGAAAGGAACACCTCTTGTGCTTCTGAACTTAATTTTTATTAAAGTCTTGGTGTGCCAGCCAGTGTAGCTACAACTAGAACAAGAATGACGACTGAATAAATAAAATACAGTAGACTGATCTCTTGATTGCTGAGGGGAAGGGTGTTCTCTCACTGCTCCATAGATAGCGTGTAAGAAATGCATGACATGACATAATGAGGCAAATGTTCACACCTAAGTGTTATCAGCAAATCATTATATTCCAAGCATTTTAATGACCTCTTCATGTACTTATGAAGACAATGATGAAATCTGAGATGTCTTGCTGTGAAGGCTAACTGAAATATTAATAGAAGCATTTTCATTTAAGTTGTTTAAGAATGACAAACAGAACCGTAAGAGAACTACTAAAAACTAATTTTCTCTTTAGGGAAGGGGCTGGGGTGGGGAGAAGAACCCAGACATTGAAAAACAAAATAGAAAAAAAAAAAAAAAAAGTACTGCTTTCAATGTATGAAGGATAAATAACAATGCTTTGAACCTTAAAACGTGAATTGAGAAGTCTTTCTTCAGTCTCTATTCTCTTAATAATTGGTTTTCTGAATATTCTCAGAAATCCATAGACAATATCGTAATACTGTACGAAAAATAGGAAAGTCATTCCAACTTTCTCCCACCTATTTGTCAGTGTTTAACCTAGTTAGCTGACAGCATCACCCTTCTTTGGCTGTTTTTTTACAGGCTGAAGTGCTACATGCTGTTCAATAACAAAAACAGGTGAAGACCTCCAGCTGTAGAAGGGTAAACTTGTTCTGTGCTGCACCTGTATGACTAGGCTTTGTGAGCTGTGCATGGGGTTGTTTGGGAGAAATCCCAACTTGCTGTTTATGATCCAGAAGCTGCAGAAACAGACTGTGAAGTGTTTGGTCTGAGAGGCAGTGTAAGAGCTAATGGTGATCCTTGTTTGTGTTAACTGGTGTAGGAAGCCCAGGATGTCTGAATGCTCTTTACTTCTTCAATGTGAAGGAAGATGTAGCTGGTAGTACAAGCTTGAAGATGAGGTAGTGTATATAGAATTGAAGGTCAAACCTGTGGAGATGGATCACTTAGGATTGTGGGGAGATCTACACTCTGCACTGTGATGGCATGGGCAGTTACCATAAAAAAAGAAAAAATTGAAAAAGAAGTGCTGTTGTGAGTGTCAGAAACTATTGGACGCTCCTTGCCTTCAGCTTTAGGTTAGTGGTTAGATTTAAAGCAGTGGAAAAAGTAATGAATGTCTGTCTTCAGTTCTAGTTAATGCAAAACCAAGAACACACTTTTTATTATCAGAACACTAATTTCCTACATTGCGTTCAAATGCCAGTCTAATTTTGAGATCTCTTTTAAATATAAAGAATTTTTTTCAAGCTGATAGCAGCTACTGTATATTGATGTATGTATCTTCATGATGTTTTTTCAATATTTGCTGTTAGAGCACATTCCAACTAATCAGTTACTGCCTCAAGTTCTGTAAGGGGTGGGGGAAGTCATCTTATTTAGGCCACTCTTTTTCTAGAGTAGAAATTGAAGAAAATGAAAAAAGTTACAGAAATACTAATGCATTTTCATTCTACTTGAATGCGTATAGCTTAGCTTGCTGCTAATTTATCTCCTGAACTGTAATGATGCTTCATGCAAATTGCAATTAGAGTTTCTAGTGATCTTACTCTTATGGACTGGGGTAACTGTTGAGGTCAGTTTTCCTCGTTCCTATCTTGCACTTCCTTATCTCACTGCTGATTTGATTGCAGCTGTGGGACTTCCATTGCCTAATACATGCTCCATTCCTCATCATCCTATGCCTACACAGGAAGCATACATACGGCTGATGCTGTTTACCTTTCTCAAAGTCTCTGCTGTACTGGCAGGCCTCATCTATACACTGTATTATGTTGTAGGATCAGTTATTTGCAAGGAATAAATGTTTGTTACTACAATCTGTATACAGCTGTGTTTGTACCATATAAACAGAAGGGAAATAAATCAGCAATAGACACCTGGTCAATGAGAGAAATTGTCACAGCTAAGCCAGGTGAAAGAAAGCTGCAGGTGGATCGAAAACACAGACAAGGTCTAGCATGGCAACTGTGACTGGCCTAGTCTTTAAGACCTGCAAACTTGTTTTGCAGCCTGCAACCAGCTGCTAGCAAGGGCAATGTTGTGCTGTAGGGCTGCACAGCTGCCAGTTCTTGCAGCTCACTGGGTAGCCTGCCTTCATCACCTTCGTTATGTTCCAGAAACAGCAGCTGGGAAGCTGGACTCTTTGCAGTGACAAGTAAATAGCCTAACTAAACAGCACAGGCTCTCTGGTGTCTGCAAGGTGAAGATATGGCTCCTGTGATGGGCAAAAGGCAAGCTGCCTATCAGAGCACTTTTTCTTAGGCTTTTATGTCAAATAGTAGGGCAACTTGTTTGCTTCAGTCCTTGGACTAAGTCTAGAGCATTGCAGTATGGGCTGATCAGATCCAACTTCATTAAGGGTAGACACTGCATCTGGTTCTTGTTTAGCTTTTTCCTGGATTCAGTGCATCTGTGCAATCCTAGCTAGATGTTAAATGTGGTCTTGTACATTCTTTGGCTTTGACCTGTTCTTCAGCTGAATTTTTCTCTTATATTTAAAAGCAGGAAGTGAGTAGTGCCCTACCAGTAGACACAGTGATACTTGCATCAGCGTGCTAACTCATCATTGTTTTTAAAGTTTATATTAGTTGAGAGACAGAAATCTTTTTTTTTTTATATTAAAAAGTAGAGATGTCACAGTCATAACTTCATGGCAAAATGCCTTCTGTTGCAAATAGATCTATCAGTCTTAATCATACTGAGCTATTTGGGTTAAGCTGCTAGGTTGCTGTCACATCTATCTGGGGCTGATGTTGGTTTTAAATCAAATCAGAGGAAATTTAAAAATAACACAAAAGCAAACAAACCCCACGGCACCTTATTGCTAAAAGTTTTCCAAGTATATATTACCTTAGATACTTCTATAGTCCCAGCTATTCTTCTGTGAAATGTCTGTTGATAAACAGTTTTAGAACAATACACTTATTAGGACAAAATGTTCTTAGTAAGTGATTCTAATTGCTGTTAGAGAGATTAGACTTCATGCATGTTTCCTTCAAAATGGAAGGGTTTAAAAATGCTAATTAGAAATTACTGTATGACTATTCACTAATATCCTAGCTAATCTAAGGAATGTATTCAAATCAGATCAACATACAAGAAAATACAAGAATAAAGCTGAGGAATAATGTGTTCCTTGCTGCAAAATGAGTTAGCAAGCCATACAGCTTAATTTCAACTTCAATTAGATAGCTGTAATGCTTAGATTACTTGAAGTGATATTTGTGTTTTATAGGGCTTATTATTATCAAACTTGTCTAATGATGATTTACACTTTCTGTAAATATTCTTAAAGCATACTAAGGAAATAACGGCTAGTAACCATTTCACTCAAACGTTGTGTACAAACACTTAGCTCGAAATTCCTTCTATAGAGCTTTTTTTTTTTCTTTGAAAAAAAGACTCCTAGCAAATGACTTCCACTGGTGAAAACAGCGCTTATGTAGAGATATTCAACTATCTTTTAAGTTTATAAGAAAATGGCTTAAATATTTAATATTTCCTTCCTGTGTATCTGTTGAGTTGCACTAAATGGGCACATGCTCTAGCCCGAAACCCTAAACACTAGCAGTCTTTATCCTGTTAACCCCTGTACCCTTACTCATTCAGTCCTGCTCCCAAGGGAGCAAAGATCTGTTAGCATCATCTACATCATTCATATTTTGACTTCAAATTATGTTTTCCGCATTTCATATGCCCTGGGAAAAAAACATCTCTGGACAACAGTCAAGCAGTCATTAAAATCGTAACAATTTTTTTCACTCCCATGGTGGTTGTCACACTGAAGGATTAAAGTATTATAACTTTTCTAGTTCAGTAATGCACTGACATTGTCATACTTTGTATAGCTCTGTTAAAAGATTTAATATACAGTGTAGTATATATGATGTAAAGAACTATCAGTGTTATAAACTGACCTAATAATGTACTAAAAATACTCCCAATACAAGTTCAAAGTAGTTTTTAGTTCAAATGCAGGCTGTAAGTAATGTTTGAAATGGTTGATAGTGGACTCATTCACTTTCACAGCAATACTTTTTCAATAGGAAGGAGCTTGGGATTTAATCCATTTAATATTGACTGTGAATACTGATGTATGATTACCATAATCATTCACTCAGTTATCACTTTTTTCTTATAAATTCTGTAGAAAATGCTATGCATTCCCAGCTGAGTGAATAAAAATACTCTGTGAAGAGCATATGCAGGATAGCAAAAGGTCAAACTAACGTTACTAAATGTAAACTCTGTCCTTGATCTGTCTGTTCATCTCTGAGTCAAACTCAATTTCCTGAAGTTTTCTCAGTTTGTGTAGTTCTTGTAAGAAACACTGCAAAGTGTGCAGTTGCAATGCAAAAAGAGATTCTCATGTGCCAGTGCTTCAGTGTCTCATACCTGGTAGAAAAACCCTTATTTCATTACTTAATGCTTTTTTCCACATGTTTTAACCATATTTCTAATGGAAGCTTTCTTTTATGTGACCAGATCGCTTGGATAACTCCTTAACTGGCCAGTGTTTTCAGCCACAGTTCTCTAAATGCTAAACCAGACTAGTGATTACTCCTGAAAACTGACTCAGACTTACTGAGAAAGTGATCTGCCTCTTGAGATTTACCCTGTTATCTTTGAGTGACATTTGTTATAACTACTTTGCACTGAAAGTATGTGTGCATGCTTTCTTTTTCCTACTTGGGTAGGAGAAGTTTTTTTTTTAAACAAACAAACAAACTTGAGACATGTCTGTGAAGGTCAGCATCATCCTTTTTGTGCTTTACAAGAGTCTTATTTTAATAATAGTAGAGAATAGATTTGAATTCAGGATCCCGGCAGTTGAGAATCTATTATGGATAACCGTGTAAAAGTCTGGCTGGAAGTTACCTGTCAGCTGAAAGTGACGGTGGCCTACTAGCTTCATCTCCCCCAGGTTATATTTGTATCTCAAGTATTGTTCTGCCTAGACCCACATAAATTAATGTATTGTGACTTTGGTTTCCTGTATCTTTGCAGTGAAGATGTAGCACACAGTTCCCCCTTTTTCCTTTTCTGACTTTGACAGGCTTCATCACACGATTCTGTGGCCTCTGAGCAGCGATGGGGACTCTGCTGGCTCTTTTCTCCAGAGCATAGGAGCCCTGTAAATCATTTGGATGATACTACCTGACTGGAAAAGCATTCTTGAAGTTAAGAATACTAGTTGAATAAGAGCTTATAGGAAGATTTGTTCCCACTAAGCAGGCACTAGAATTAGAATATTACAGAAATTACCCAGATGCTATTGCTTTCCTAGGACCCTAAGTAGGAGGCTACCTGTGTAAGGGCTTTCTCATGGGACAGAATTTCAGTTTTCAGTGTTTTTTTTTTTTTTTAATTAATATTCATATTTTTATTAAGGAATTACTTAATTTGGGGGCATTTAGAAACTTGGGATTCCCACCACCTTGCTAATGGCTTTTGAAAGGGCACTGCTCTAGAAAATGTTTAATAACTATAATAACTGTGAACTGAAATTAAAGCAAAAAATTGTACTTTATAGAGTGCTGACTTTATGGAGATGCTGGAGATACAAAGCTGGGAGGAGTGGCTGACACACCAGCAGTCTATGCTACCATTCAACAAGACCTGGGCAGACTGGAGAGCTGGACAGGGAGGAACCCACCGAGATTAAACAAGAGCAAGCGTCCCCTCCACATGGGGAGAAATAACTGCATCCATCAGGACAGGTTAGGGGATGATCTGCTGGAGAGAAGCTCTGTGGAGGAGGATCCGGGGGTCCTGGTGAACAACAAGTTGACCGTGAGCCAATAGCGTGCCCCTGTGGCCAAGAAGGCCAATGGTATCCTGGGGCGCATTGAAAAGAGCATGGCCAGCAGGATGAGGAAGGTGATCCTCCCCCTTTACTCTGCCCTGGTGAGGCCTCACCTGGAGTACTGTGCCCAGTTCTGGGCTCTCCAGTTCAAAAGAGACAAGGATCTCCTAGGAGTCCAGTGGAGGGCCACAAAGATGATAAAGGGCATCTATTGTATGAGGAAAGGCTGAGTAACCTGGGTCTGCTCAGTCTTGGGAAAAGAAGACTGAGAAAGGATCTGATCAATGTTTATAAATACCTAATGGGAGGTGGGAGGCAAATGGTTAGGTCAGGTTCTTCTCAGTGGTGCGCAGCAATAGGACAAGGAGTAAAGGCCTAAAACTTGAACACAGGAAGTTCCATACTAACATGTGAAAACTTCTTTATGGTAAGGGTGATGGAGCACTGGAACCAGAGAAGTTGTGGAGTCTCATTCTGTGGAGATATTCAAGACCTGTCTGGAAGCCTACCTGTGCAACCTATTGTAGGGTACCTGCATTAGCCGGGGGGTTGGACTCAAGGATCTCTTGAGGTCCCTTTCAACCTCTGCAATTCTGTGATTCCGTGAGGGAGTGCAAAACGAGCTTTATTACACTTCTTAACTGCTTCCTATACCTGTTTCTCCACTGACCTCTCTACTAGTTCTGTTTTTGAACAAAAACTTTGATCTTAATTAGACAATATCAAATGTGGTTCAGAAAGTCCAAATCAATTTTTTTGTCGTGAGATGCTAACAAAGTAGTGTGAAGTTATAGCTTGGCCAGGCCTTTCTAAAATGCATGTCTATAATTTATGGCCAGCACTCCAAAGGAAATTTTGGCTTGGAAGAACTATAATACTTCTTAAATTGAGGCAACTTGGTGACTGAGTCAGATAAAACAAACTGTAAGTCTAATAATCACTTTTATCTGCCCACTGTGCCTATAAGGACTTACTATTTTCAGGCTTGGTTACAGGATATAAATTCAGTTTTTGATCTGTAGTGGAGTGAACAATTTCCCTTTATTCCCTATAGAACTGTTAGTCTCCTCTGGGAGCTAGCTGTGGATATTCTATGTGATTCCATCTCTCTCTCCAGCTCCTAACAGCAGCAGAAGCCTCAAATTTTATTCTCCTTGAAGTGTGGATGACCACGTTTCACTTGACATTTCCTGGGTATGTGTTCTTCAGTAAGAATTTTTTTATATTAATTACTGCTTTATTGAAAGAAAACAAACAGAGTTTTGGAACTCCTCAGAAGATCATTTATGCTTCTGTGGTATATTTTAGTGTAGTTGCATGATGTCAGTTGTCATAGTCTTGTGAGTAACTGGCAAATCTTAAGTCTCAGCTGAGTCTTCTTGCAGTGGTAAAGATAGTTCTGTAAGTAAAGATGGCACTACTGGGGCAAAATATTCCATGATTTTTCTCATGAAAAGTGTTCAACAACAAAGAACGTGTTGTCTTGACAGTCTTAAGTTAAGAGTTCATCAGTGTTTTTCAGTAACTTTTCACAGCCTTTGTTCTTGCTACCAGTGCCGTAGGATGTTTACCAAATTCATCTCTTGAAACAGATGAGAAAAGTGTGATGGCTTGCCTGGAGTGCAATAGGGAATGCTACACATAAGGAGGTTACTGGCATGGAGAAAAAAAGAGGCTGGAGAGATCTAGTAACCTGCTTAACTGTTGAATCCATGATTATATTGATCAGAACCTTTATTTCCCTCAATGAAATAAATGAAAGGAAAGCTTCAAAGATAAATTGGTTTATTTAACTGCATCAGAGCATGTAACGTCAGAAAAAAGGCATATGCAGCTAGAACACCCAAAATATTTGATTGGCTGCTTATGGCAAAACCAGCATATTTGGAAGAATTTATTTCATTTTAAGGGTTACTCCCTTCTGTTACTTACACCATTTTAGAATGGTGTGAAACCATTAAACTGTAAATCTTAGAGCTGCAATCTCTTCTGTTTGAATTTAGAAACTGATAGTAGTAAGAATTGGGAAAATATGGGAAATGCAAATGCCATTCTCAGAAAAAAATGGAATATTTGATTTAAGCTAACTTGTATTTGTAAGGACTGGGGAGTCTCTATTACCACTGCTGCATTTAAATTAATGTCAAAGCAGGAATGTGCATAACTGACTATGCTTTTTGCCTTCTACCTGTTGCTTCTAGAAGCCTGTTTTCACTGGACACTTGTAATGGTTTTAAGTGAAAATTTAAGTGAAATAGTAGACTGCTTCAGGATTCATGTTGGTCTTGTATGATTTGAGTTCTTTCGTTGTCTGTTATTATAAGCTTAAGCCTGATTAAGGTAAATATTGACTTTGAACTTCACTCAAAATTTGTGGTTTCGTGTTGGTATGAAAGTCTGTAGAATTATAACACAAAGAAATGTATCAAATTCCTTCTTTAAAAGGATTAAGAAAACAGTCTGAAATGTAGAACTTCTGTATGAATATTTGTCAATGTTACTTTCCATTTAGACTGGTTGGATTGAAAGTTGACTAAAAAACTGCAAACAAAGCACCATTTGGTAATAAAACAGCAACATATTGTGAAGGACACATTCTAAAGCTAATGTGGAGATCAGTGTAAATTAGTCTAAGCCAACTTTATAAATCAATCATAAATCAGTGCAAAGTTTGAGCTGGGCAGCAGAAATGAATCAGCAGGTGATACTACAATGGAATATAAAATGAGGGGAAAAAGTGAGAAAGATATTGATTATTTTGCTGATTGTAAAATGTGAAGTTTGCAGTACATGAAAATGTCTATTTTTGTAGGTGGGTACTTGAGGGTGGCTTTTTTTAGGAAAAAAAAAGAAAGAAAGAAAACAACTAGAATATACTCTACTTGTAACCTCATACCTTTTTTTTCTTTGGTAAAAATGTTGTGAAGTAATTCTGAAAATGCCTTTTCTGTCTGAGAGAAGTGATACTGGAAACACTTCCTACCTGAAGTCTGGATACTCAAAAATATATGTCAAAATACAGCACACTGTGGGTTGAGATATTCCTTATGATAACTCAAATTGTGTAGAGTGCAGTTGAAGCAGCTGAATCCGAGACAGAGCTCTTAGCATTCTCTGAGTTGCTGGGACCATACAAAATCATTGGTCATACAGCTGTTTAGCCTCTTCATTTTTTTTTTTTTTTTTTGTGGGCTTTTCTCTTTAGGATGCATAAGCATGAATTCTGATTTAAAAAGCAATACATACTCTAAGCTATGAAACATCTTGATCAGATATTCTAGTATTTTAGGATGATAAAAATGTAATTGTTTAGTGGTATACTGTTTAGTACAGGTTGTAGTGCTAAAGTACTAGATGGGTGCTTAATCAGCTGCGTTAGCAAGACAAAAATACAAATAGATTAAAATTTTGACCTTCTGGTGGAAGACTGGAGGTGATTGAGGCAGGAAACAGTGGCAAACAAAAGGAAACACCCACCTCAATCCTTAGCTGCTGACTCTGTCCCCTCCATTTAGGTTGCGGAGACAGGGAAGCACTTTACAGATCCACTGGAGAACATTTAACCGATTTTTGGAAGTCTCTAACCACAAGATGAATTTCTGTTAATCTCAGGACTTTCTAACTTATACAACTTGAAAGCATTTGTAACAATGTCCTACTACACGCAGCATGTCTACTAAAAGGCTTCAAAATCAGCATGCAGTGAACCCTGCTGATTGGAAACAATGAAAAAGGGAAATTATTCTTGATGTTTGCAGAATTTCTTTATTTAAAGATCTTATTCATCAGGCATAATTTGTTAGTTTGCTAATTAAAATTGTCTTAGCCCTTTTAGAATCTTATTACTTTTCAGATGGGGCTTAAATTTTGGGGGGCAAATGAAAAAGCATGTGTTTAATTTGCAGAGTTTTTAACTTGCATATTTACTTTAGCACGGCTGTCATAGGGTCATTAGAAGAATGGAGAAGTAGAATGCAATGACAAAAATAGTTTTATTACTAGCTAAAGTCACTTAAGATCCATTATTATGTAAAAAGTTGTTCTCTAACATTAGAAGGCCTTGTCTCTCAGTTTTTGGACCCTGCCATTCTTGGCACTGCTTTAAAATGCATTATATCCAATGCAATATATCTGCTGGGGCCAATGCCCTACATTTGCAGCTGTACTTCTAGCTGTTATATTTCTGATCTTAGTGTATTGAGAGACTTCAATGAAGATTAGAAGTATCTAGATAAAATGTTGTGTTGTTTTGTTTTAAAAGTGACTGAATGTACTTATCCATTAAATGTATACCCAGAAGGAATGCTTAATTTATAACAGTATTTTTTTGCGAAGTTAAAATTCCACTAAAGATATTGGAATCTTTTCAAATTTAACATTTTTATTATAAAACAGCCATGGACCATTTTTTTTGGACAATGTAAATTGGAACAATTCTATTTACTATATGTGGTACACCAACAAAAACTATAACCTAAAAAAAAACCTACATGCTTCGTGTAAAGCTATGGGACAAATGACCCTGATAATTATTTCTCTGAATGTTTATATTGTTCTCATGAATGAATCCATAATTCATTGTGAAGTATTGTGTCAGCCAACTGCAGTCTGCTTCTCACATCGATACTGTCTTGAGTACAATAATGGAACTTACTATATGGAAATGTGATTGGGAAATATGAGGATAAAACTGTTCAATGTTTGACTTTTTTTTTTTGCTAGAAGGTATGTAATGTTGTCTTTGAAAGAATAATGAATAATGAATAACATTTGTCTTTGCATTTTTTTTTTTTCTATTGGCATTTTATGACTTTTATGAGTTTTGTAGACATAGTAAGAGAACCACTTGCAATTTATAGTAAAAGCTTTATGTTCCACTGATATACAGATACCTCTTCTGCTCTGGGACTAGAGACCTATTGTTTATTAAGTTATCCATTCAAGAGTTAAGATACTTGTAGCAGGTGATGGAAGGCTGGCCCCCAAGACAGTTCAAAGCTAAAAAAATTTGTGTGAGGAAGACTAGCTGTATTAAACAGAAATGTGGTACTCTGTTTACTTGCCTATTGAATAGTTTTCAACAAAGAAAAAATCAGATCTTTGAACAGGGTTCTTAGAAAGTATAAAAACTACAGTTATCTAATGTTGAAACAGATTATTTCACCTTTTTATTGCTGTGTATGTTTCATATGGAGATTACTTTCAACTAGGACAAATACAACATGACATATGGCTTTTAAGTAAATATTTTGGGTAAAAATACTTTGTTTTTACTGTTTTTATTCTAAACATAAGCTATATGATTCAGATCAAGAAAAGAATGAGTTTTTTTTTTTAGTTAACAGTTGGAGCTGAGTCCTTTAGGATTAAAAGAATCACAGGATAAAGTTCAAAGCTTGCTAAGTCCTTTAATGTATACATCTTCTATAGATATAAGGTACTCAAAACCTCTTCAGAATTTTCTTTCATGTTCCTCTGAGTTGCTGCTTCTGTATGAAACTCATTATGAGCCTCTTGAAATAAGAGCAATTAAAAGCAATATATCTGAGAGATTTCTTAAGTAGAATCCTTCTGAGTTATCAGCAACCTTATGATCTTGAATACCAAAGTAGTAACATATATTTATTGTAGATGTTCACTGCTTTCTCATTGATAGTTTCAGAAAAAGTAGCTGTCTGGGAAAAAAAAAAAAAAAATCAGAGGTCATATAAATGTTATTTATAGAAATAAGTTTCTCTTACATTCTAAGTATCTTTTTTTCTTTCCCTCTATTTTTCCTTGATATATAGGATACTTGTGTTATGCATCTGGTACCTTTCTTTTCTTCAGAAGTTATAATACTTCTGTATCTAACCTTCAATTTATGTACTATTGTGTCCTACTGAAATTATTTCCTACTGCACACATTCCCCAGTTCAGATGGTTTTATTATTGTGCCCTTTTCAATTCACTAAGGACACCTTTACATTCTGACAGAAACATAGTTCTTCAAAACATAAATGACCTAAATCTTAAGGAGAAATGTAGTATAATTTCCCATGAAGATTTCTATTTCAATCTATGATCCTGGAAGATCATTCTTGAGTATCACAGATATGAAATTGTTCTGAAATGAATTTCCCAAGAAAGTGACCTCTCACTCAGCAGAGATTAAACATTTGCTTTGTAAGTATAATTCCTTTTGAATGAGAATTACACCACAGTGCATTGGGAAAATATATTAGGTTATACTGTACATTATACTGGGCTGGGAAAAGAACATTAAAACATACTTTAAAATACATGAAATAATTTCTACTTGTTAGCAATTATGAACACAATATGTTCTCTACAGAATTACTGAAGGAACACTTGTTAATCATTTAACTGATGAATATTCAGGATTGCTAATACTCTGCAAAGCTAGCAGAGACAACAAAATTAAGAATAAGCTTAATTCACTTCTTTTCTTTTTTGTTATTATATTGTTTAGTACTCTGATCATATTATTTTACATTGTATTTGTTTCAGTCTACAAACCTGAGTGAAGACTCAGGTTGGTCTTTGAGCATAACCCTAACCTGCTTTCTGAACACTGCTAGCACTCTGAAAATTAATATTTTTACAGATTTTTTTTTTTTTTGTGATCAAAATATCAGATTCAAAACTATCTTGTATGCAGTAACATTCCAAAGGCAGAGTCTTGCAATCTCTATGGCATAGGCTGAGATATAAGGTGAAGTGTGTTAGAAATAGCCTGTAGTTGCAAACATCTTCACTTAGGCTAGGATATCAGTCTTTTTAGTATTATGGTGATTACAGAGATTCAGATCACATTCCCTTGACCTCAGCTGAAGCAAGGAAAATTTTTGAATGTGATTTATAAATGTTTTGAGATTCAGCTCTAGCAACAAGAAAAAGGAGCGCACAAAGGGCAGCAAGAACAGCACATTTTGTATTGCACATAGTCTGATGTACTGCAATGCTTTCAGTCTTCCTTCAAAAATGCAGTAAAGAAGTTGTATTTGGTTACCCTTTTCTTTCTCCCTAGCTATTTTTTCCCCATCTAGATTTTTGTCATAAGGTTTTTCTTCCTGTTTTCTTGATTACTCTTGTTCTAGACTGACTCTGTAATGATAACATTTAATTGTTTATATTGAGAATGTTAGTGAGTGTTCTGGTATTTCCACTTCTGCCCAAAGAATTTAAGTCAAAATGAAGTTCCTACCATTTGTCCAGTACTATGTGATGGAATATTTAATCTGAAGTCTGATTTAGAGGCCCAGTACTTAATTCAGATTTTTTTTTCCACCACCACTACCCAAATTAGAGGGTTAAAGTTTCTTCATGCTTTTTGAGGGCTTTCCACTCCTAGTTGCCACGTTCTGACACTACTGCTTCTAGACTGAATGCATTGCAAATTAGTGGATTCAAGAGCTTGGCATACATTTAAGCCTATATAATATTGCTCTAGATTTCTGATTTACAGTTAGTTTGTGCAAGCTTCTCACATCTGTTTCTTCCTGCTTCTCCAAATAGTTACGCTGCATCCATGTAATAATCAAAGTGAAGTGTTTATCAGTATTGTGTGAAACGGCGTATGTATTAAAGGTAACCTTAGAGGCAAAAAGAGACTTCAAGTGACCAAAGTTTTGTACAAATTTTTGATTGGGTCTTGATTTCTCTAATAGAAGAGAAAGCCATACATTTGAACTATAGCGGCAAGTTTATAAAATGACAAAGACTTTGTCCAATATTACATAGTTGTACTAGATCTGTGTTATTCAATCAGTGGGGAAAAATCTGTTCTCAAGTGCAAATGGGGGAAAAAAAATAGAGAAGATAAAATATTTAGTCATCAATGAAAAATGCTAAATCAGTTATACAGTGGTGTTCGAGGAATATTCTTCTCTAAAGAATAACATAGTTCTATACTATTTTTCAGTGTTTCTTTAGGCATCTAAGAGAACATATAAAATCATAGAATGACTTGAGTTGGAAGGGATCTTAAGATCAGGTTCCAAAAGGGCTGCCAACCATTAGATCAGGGCCCTATCCAACCTGGCCTGGAACATCTCTAGGGATGGGGCATCCACAACCTTTCTGGGCAGTCTGTGCCAGCATCTCACCCCCTCTCAGTGAAAAATTCTCCCTGAAAAACATCCCTACCCCAGATCTCCCCTCTTGTAGTTTAAAACCATTCCTTCTTGCCCTCATATTTATAATCTCCCTTTAGATCTTGGAAGGCCGTAATGAGTTTCTCCCTGCATCCTTCTCTTCTCCAGGTTGAACAAGCCCAGCTCCCTCAGCCTGTCTTCATAGGAGAGGTACTCCAACCTTCTGATCATCTCCATGGCCCTCCTCTGTACCCTCTCCAAAAGTTCCACATCTCTCCTGTGTTAGGGGCCCAGACCTGGACACAGTACTCCAGATTCAGCCTCACAATGTAGAGAGGAACAATCACCTCGTTTGCCATGCTGGCCACCCCTCTTCTGATGGAACCCTGGATACCATTGACCTTTTGGACTGCAAGCACATGCTGCTGGCTCATGTTAGTTTTTCATCTACCAGGACCCATAACTCCTTATCAGCAGGCCTACTCTCAATGAGTTCTCACAGACTCCTGACTGATAGTGAGTGTCTGGAAAGCAGTTCTCACGCATGAATTCAGGAATCATACACTCAGAGTCTTTACTCCAACAGATGTTTTTGTTGTTTTTGTTACTTTGTCATTGCGTTCTGCATAGTCATATTAGTTACACTACAGATATGTATAAACAAATTTGAAATAAGATCATATTCTTTTTTTTAATCAACTTCAGACAGATCTTGCACCTTTACCACAGTCTCTTTTCAGTCATAAATATTTCTTTATGATGAAAAATAATGAATTTAGTTATCATGGTATCCGCAGAAGCTAAAGTACCTTGTTTCTACTGTTCAGAGCACTTTCCTTCCTTGGCCTATGAAAGCACTCACAATACACATTTTCAGATTTAGTCCTGATCTTCACTGTCCCAATGTGACTTTTTTCCTCTGTTACTCTGTGAAGAAAATTGAAGTCTTGTAACTACACTGATGTTAAAACTGAAAAACAGTGCTCTCAAATATGTAATGGAACTTGCTCTGTATCCACTAAGCTTGAAAATCTAGGGTGAGTGATGAATTCTTCAGAATAAGTAGTCGCAGCAAGACTGTCCTTGAAAACAATTTAATGGAACTGAAAACACTATTTAAACTTAGACCATTTCTATACTTCCAGTATTGTGAACAATAGTTTGTTCCCTAGTAGTCTGTCCTTCAGATAAATGAGTATTACTGATTGTCTAAATAACTTGAAATATTTTTATAAAGGTGAAAAATGTTTTCAACCTTTGCTGTGAGCATAGAAGCTTGTTTTGCAAATGAGATCAGAGGTAAAGGTTTTTGTGCAGAGAATTTTTTTTCAATCAATCTACAAATTACATAAACACATTCAGATTAAGTCTGTAAGGTGGTAACATTCACCTACTTGAAGTAATGACAGTTTCTTCCTGCTCTTGACAGCATCATTCTATGACTGGTGCATGGTCACTTCTTCCTGGCGTGCAGACAGTGGCTAAATTGGCACATCTCCTTTTGCATTAATCAGCCTTGAAAGCTATCAGAGTATTCAGACTTGAAGCAGACTTGAAGGGGGCAGGGAGAGCTATCTTAGACTGGTATGCATTCCCAATATTTTTTAGATTTTACATTTTCTTCTAGTACCTTACAGAAAACTGGAAAATGTTTAAAGTCTTGGTCATGCAGTGCTTTGCAGTAGCTGTTAGAGTTCTCAGAAACACAGTTTTGTGGACACCGACAACCAAGCAGCTGGCTTACCTCCACTAGCCCTAGCACAGCAAAGGCTACAAGTAGCAGTGGGCTGCTGTGGCACCTGGTGGTGCGCAAGCTGTCCCATGTTGACTCTGAGGTAACAAAATGGTGGGTGGAGAAACCCCATCAAGCACCAGATGTGTTCCCAGCCAGACAAGTCTGCAGCCATTGGGAAAGCGAGGTGGGGTGACAGGAGCACTGTGCTGGCCACCTGCCCGTACACCCTCTTGAGACTGGGCAGGACAAAGTCTGGTGTTTGCCAATTTGATGATGTGGGGGTCCCTTCTGTGCCCAGCGCCTCTGGATGAAGGTTCACATGGGCTGAGCTGGCAGTAAATTTCCTGGGGTGAAACAGAGACTGCCTTGCCTGCAACATCTGCCTGTACTTGTGTCCTTGTGGAGAAGTGAGCAACCACTCGAACAAAAGTTCTTGCCCTCTGGACTTCTTACCTGCTCCCTTTTTCATACTGTTCAAATTCTGAGTTATCATAACCTGTTTTCCATGTGCAAAAAAAAAAAAAAATAAAATAAAATTGTGGTATAAGAACTCCTTTGAGAGGCCTCTTTATTCCAGAAGTTAACGTGATTTTTAGGTATCCTCATTCATTCATGTGGAGAATGCAAAGTGAGGAGAAAACTGTCAAGAATTGACAGTTTGATGCTTTTGGGTTGAGATTAATTTGTTTGAGTGTAACAATTGTTTTGTTTTTAAGGCTGGTGGTGACATTGAACTTAAAGCAAGGAGACTGGCTAATGGATATGGTTATAGAAGTGGAAGTGACAGCTGCTGAAGTGGAAGGGAACGCTGAAGGTTTAAAGTGCTGAAAATATGTAGGTGAGAAGTCTGGCTAATTTCCCTTTCACAGTGCTATGAAAACTGATGCACACTGTGCCTGATTACAGAGACATAGTAGTAATACCTGTCATTTGATACGTTCTCTGAGGATAAAAATTGGGAGATAGATTTTAAAATAATATTACTAGATTGAGTAGTCTTTAGTAATGAGCAGAGCTATAGAACGGGTTTGAAAGTACTGAACAAATGAGATACAGATCGTAATGTGAACTAGGCTTGCTAATGATAGCTATTGTTATACTAATAGTTAGCTTCAGGTTTAAAGGTGAAAGGTGTTTGACACAAACTTGAGTGTGAATAGCTTATATGTAAACAACTAGCATTTTGTTTGCTGTTAGATACCTGACCTAATTCTGCTGTAGTAATGATTGATATAGATTAAGATAACTGTGGTGGGTTGCGTTGGTTGTCTGCAGCTCTCTCTGTCTCAGCAAGACACTTTTACCTTGCTTAATTGTGGGGTTCCTTATGGGACACAGTTCAATCCTTCATGGTCTGTCCCAGTGTAGGTCCTTCCCATGGGCTATAGTGCAAGAGCTGATCCAGTCTGTGCCATTCCCAGGGGGTGCAGTCCTTCAGGAATAGACTGCTCGAGTGTGAGTACCCCACAGACCGCAGTTCCTGCCAAACAACTTGCTCCTTGTGTAGGCTTTCCATAGGCCACAGCTTGCTTCAGGGCACATCCGCCTGCTGCACCATGGGGTCCTCCACAGGCTGCATGTAGAGATCTGCTTCAAAGTGTTCTTCCACGGGCTACAGAGGAACAATCATGTCTTTCTCCATGGGCTGCATGGGGAATCTCTGCTCTGGTGCCTGGAGCACCTGCTTGCCCTCTTTCACTGACCTTGGTGTCTTCAGGATTGTTTCACATTTTTTCTCACTCCTTTGTCTTAGCTGCTGCATGATGTGGTTGGTGGTTTTTTTTAAGCTCTTTCTTAAATGTATTATTGCAGTGATGCTGTGGTTGACGGTTCAGCTGTGTCTTGTGGTTAGTCTGTTTTGAACCAACTTAGAACTGAGCCTGTCCAACATGAGAACATCTCTTGATCTGGTAGTTTGTAATTTGCTGAGGGAGCTTTTCTATATTAAAAAAAAATGCCTGCATTCTTCCGCTGGTCAAAATTTTATTTTTACTCAGCTTTTAAATATCTCTTTACTTTGTGGTTATGTACAAGTGTTAAGTACTTTGTACTCAGTAGCAGAAGACTTTGTCTTTGCTGATGAAATTCCTGTTCACACAGTCAGTGTATGTTTCCTGTTAGTGGCAGCTTTGAACTCCAGTGTAACAGTTCATCTCCACTTTGGTGTTACTTGTGTCATGCTTAATTAATTCTGCAGTCTGAATTGTTGATGAGGATGTTGATGAATAGTATTGAAGTTTGAGGAATGCTGCTCATAGCTGACTAGCTAGTTAAACAGTGAAAGGTTGACTACTGCTTTCTGAATCTGATGATCTAAGTTTACTCCCCATCTTGTAGTCTGCTTCTCCAATACACATCTCCTGTGTTTCACTACAAGATTATAGGAGATCACATTGAATACCTTTTTAAAGACAAAAGAAGCAACACAAACTACTTTTCCCTTACCTACAGTCATTTCATAATAGAGAACGATAAGGTTAGTTGGGCACAGAATTTGTGCTGGGTAAATCTGTGCAGTCTGGTTCTGTGTCCTTCATATGCCTTGAATGGCTTTGAGACCTGTTGTAATCTTAGGGACAGAAATGTGGCTAACTGACTTTAGCTTTTCCCAGTCCATCTCTGTGCCCTTTTGGGAATTTAAGATTAGTCCTTCTAGTTGCTTTTTCTAGTTCTGTGGGAGCTTCCTCTAGTCACTTGAATTTTTCTTGGCTGCAAGGACAGTGTTATGGTGATTGTAGTCAGGTTACTCTGCACCACTGGATATTTGGTTGGCTACTTTTAACCTGTTCACCTTATTCAAGTAGTATCCAACTCATTTTTCTTCTAATCACACCTTTCTTCCTCACACTCTTGGTAGCACAATGTAGGCCTACAATATCTGGTAGCAGAGCTTGCTGGTTAAGAATGAAACAAAGGAGAGGCCAAGTACATTACTACTAATCCTAGTTGAGTATTAGGTTACCCACCTCCCTCAGTACAGAGCAAAAGTTTTTCTTGGTTTTCGTTTAGCCACAATGTACAGCTATCTATCTTCCCATCGCTCCTCACTCATATTTCCATTTTTGACTCCAGGGAAGCTTTGGCCTTTTCAAATGCTTCTAGAGCTTTTATTTGTATTAAATATCAATGCATCTACTTCTTGTAGCCTTTTTTTTTTCTTGTGTTTGAGCTCAGCCAGGTTTGTTTATCCAGCCAGGACACTTTCTGCTGTAACTGCTTGTTTTTTTTTGCCCTTAAGATTATTTGATCTAAAACTTGATTTGCTGTCTTTGATCATCTTTGTGCTTCAAGGAGGCTACCCTTGAAGATCAATCAGACGTCATGAGCTCCTCAGGGCAACATGTGGAAACCCACTGACAGTTCCCTAAATAGACTAAGATCTGCTGAAGAGCAAACCCTGAAGTCAAGGGTCTTGTCAAAGGTTCTGGGCCTGGTTCAGCCTGGTTCCATGACTATGAGGTACCCACAGACCCATGCCCTGGCAGAGTGGTAAGGGATAAGGGAAAAATGTAAGGAGATGAGCCTAAAAACAAAACAGCAACAAAGAGCTAAGGAAGAAAACTAATTTACTAAATATGATAGCGGAATGTGAGATAATACAATATAATACAATATAATTGGAATTGAAGCTAATAAATAAATGAGAAAGAGAGAGTGTCCAAAACCAAAAGCCTTACTCTAATACTGAAGGTGAAATGGCTAGGGAGCACATACTGCAAAGACAAGCAGTAAAAGAAGAGGCAGTCTCATGACTTGAGAGCAGTTTTATTTTTCCCTCTGAACAGAAAATGGAAGTGGAACGGTGAAGTTTTCTGGGCGATATAGTTCTTTTCTGTGAAAGGTACCCTGGAACCATCGATGATCCTCAGAACTGGAGCATTAACTCTTTAACTCCCAGTGCACTACATGATGGTATGATATGGAATACCGATAACAAAAAATCATAAAACTATGGCAGGTCTTTTTCGTGCTGTTTGTTTTCCTGTCTTTCATCAAGATCTTCAGTTCTGCAATGCAGCATAAGCTTTAAGTGATTATCACAGCCGTGATCAGCTCTTTGAGAGCAGCAGAGCACCTCTCTATCTGATGTGTCCTAAACAGTCATGAGAAAAATCCCTCTTCTGAGACTTTCTGTGCAGTATTAGTTTCCCAGCAGATACTAAAGAGCCAACATGTGACTGGAACATCTTCTAGCTGTCTAAGACTGTCTACGTCTTTTTTGGATAGCTTCCGTAGCTGTTCATTAACATCTTGCTTTTTGACTTATTGCCAGCGCTGTTTGACTACTGTAGGAAAGCTCAATGTATTCATATTGTTTCTTTATGCAGAATGCAATTTTTTATCTTCTCCTAAAAATTCTGTTTTCATCTGTCTCAACTCCATTTATGAGAACTATTGTTTTCACTTGTTGCCCAATGTTGTCAGGTAGCACCAGTGTTCATTCTCAGCAGCCTTCTCTGTGAAGATCAGTGTGTTTGTAGAAATCAAAGCCCCCTGCTCAGTGCAGAGCCATGAGCTGACTGGCAGAATGCATCTGTTCCTGCCATAGCCCTTCTCCTTGAATTGATTGAGGAAAACATCCTGCAGGCCCCTGTCCTCTTTAACCAAGTTCAGAGCCATGCAATTGCCCTTGATCTCCTCAGTCTCACTTATAAGTATTTATATGTGGCTCTGTGAATGGGCAACAAGGAGCACTAATTCAAAAGCTATGTGAGTTTTGAAATTCACTGAAATGTTGGGATTCCAGGCCCTGAAAAAGGACCAAATTTCTGAAGCAATAAATCTGCTTGGAAGATGGATTTGCATGTCAGCATTCATCTATTTCTATGTGCTGACCTGTTCTTACAGACATTTTTTTTTTAATATACACATGCAGTATAATGAAGCTGAACTACTAATTCCACTAATCTTACTGAAAATAAACCTATTTACGAAATGTAATTGCTTCCCAACCCTCTCCCCAAATAGAAATTGTTTCCTACTTTTCCCCCTAAGGAACAGAATGACTCCATTTGCCTAACTGTAAACTTCTTGTTAGAAGTAATTTTATGAAAGTTATATTTGAGGAAAGATGATCTGCTTCTTAATATGTATTGTTAAAGTACCAGATTCACATACGGAAATATATCCTTTTCAATAAAAGTATTGTTGCGTCAGTTCTAGGTTCCTAAAATTTAAGTGCTGCTCTTTCTTACAGACTTTTACAGCTTATTTCCTGGCACTTCAGTAAATGTGCAACTTGGCCTTGAAGTCTGGATTAAAAGGTAGCTGAGTTTCAAGCCTAATGAATATGAAGGGCTAGTTTTCATGAAACATTTTGCCCCAGACTTCTGTTTGATGTTCATGGAAGCTTACAGAGATAAAGGATTGAAGTTTCAGACCTGGTGCTGCTTAGCCATGTGCATTTGAATATTTCTTTAAGTAAGAGGCCTTTCAATCTGTTGAAGTAGTAGAATAACTGGACTGAAGTTCTCTGCGTATGGAGCTTTGAGTTCTTTGTATTTAGGAAAATGTCTGATTCTTTAGCAGTTGAAGTAAAGATTTAGTTTCCTATAATTAGGAAATCAGCTTCAGAGTTTAGCTTTTGACACAGCATGGATAACATAAAAGATAAAAGGAAAGAAAGTAGGAAGTCTTTAAGACTGAAAATTGTAATGGGAAAGAGCAGAATACTCAGGCACTCTATTCTTATTCTGCAGTCTGAGCTGACTTAGAAAAGGGAATTCTTCTGGAAATTGATGTAAAATCATAAAATGAGATCAAAATAATTATTTCAAGAATCATATCAATCATTAGCCTGTTTTGCTCACTAGGGAAACTGAGAAATACTTAAGCTAGACAACAGTACTCTACTACAGTGTTTGCCTTACTTAAAGCAGAATGTCCACTTTTTCATTTAAACAGCTGCATAGTACTGTTCTGGTTGTCTCTAAACACTGACTTACATTCCAGCTGTATAACATTTCCACTATGAATTTTGAAAGAAAACTGTATCACCAACTTCTTTCCCTATGCTCAGCTACATGGTGAGCTGCACCAGATAGAGAAGGGAAACTGTCTCCATAATCATGCACTGTGGTTTAACTAGGCAGGCAATTAAGTGCTACACATCTATTTGTGCTCTCATGCTGCAGTGAGATAGGAGAGAAAAATCACAAAAAGGTAGAACTTACAGATTGAGGTAAAGACAGTTGTAACAGGTCAGAAAAGGAAAGAAAAATGATAAAAGAGTATATAAAATTAGTGATGCAAAATGTAATTTTTTTACACCTGACAACTGATGCCTAGCCAGTACTTCCCAGAAGCCCCCTCAGCCTACTAGCCCCAGTTTTATTGCAAACTGCAACACCATATAGTATGAGATATCCCTGTGATCAGTTTGGGTTGGCTGTTCAGGTTCTGTCTCCTCCCAGCGTCTTGTGCACTCACCTTCCTTTCTGGCAGGGCAATACAAGAAGCTTAGAAGTCCTTGGCCTGGCATGAGCACTGCTCAGCAAAAGCCAAAACATCAGTGTGTTATCAAGATTATTCTCATCCTAAATCTGAAACACATCACCATATCAGCTGCTTAGGAAGAAAATTATCTCCTTATTCCATGGTATCTACATCATGCTCAGGTGCCATGCTTTACAGTACATTGCATTTAATCACCACTACACTTCCATGATTAGTTTTCTAATACAGCTTATAAGAAGATTTAAGAATTATATCTTTTGACTTTTTTTTGGGATGGATGATTTCATCTTTCTTGACCTACATTCTCAACTCATTTAAGTATTTGCAGAGGACGAAGACTTGCTCGTGTTATAGCACTTGCTGTGTGTGTGTGTTGTTAAATAACAGAACTGAAGAACCACTGAGAATTTGTGTTTGATATTGAAAATGTATTTGAAAGGTAACTACCCTATGAATGTGAGGAGGACCAGCTCAGAGAGTAAATGAAAATGAGATGCAGAGAGAATGAAAGGTTTCTTCATTCTTTCAGAATAATAGAGTAAAACGTATTTGGTTAAAATGAAGTCCGATTGTATTGTAATCTTGGCTTCATACACAGGTAGTTAAAATGTAATCCTTAGTTCAACTTGCAAGCTTGTCAAGGACAGAGAAATAATTGAAGCATGTTCATAAAAATAAGAGCTAGGCAATGAAAAGAATCTAGACCTACTGCATGATATGGATTTTTTTGAGAAGGATTATTTACTGTTAAAGCAGTAGGCAGACAAAAGCTATTATATTTACGGGATGTTATTTTACTTCCACATGGATCATGTTGTTAAAAGAAAATCCTTGAAGCAGCAATGGTTGTTTTTTGTTAGATCCCCAAAGCTAACCTCAGTTCCAGGTACCTCTTTAGAATGAGAGACAGCTTTTCATAATGGCAATTCCTGATTTTAAAGTTCTTGTAAGACTTTCGATTATACCTGAAAGATTTTCCTACAACTTTATAGTTGTAGATGCCTTTCGGATTGCAGCAGAAACAAGAAACCTATGGATTATTTTCCTGAAGGAAACAGCATATTTAGTTAAATTCTTAAACTCATTCTTAATTCTTTTTTTTTTTTTTTTTTTACATAAGTACTGCAGAATTTGTTGATGCTATTCACATTTCTTAAGAAGAATGAACATGTCTCATTATAAAAATTGTAGATTGGGAAGTCTGCATGTGCTCAGTGTAGCGTTGTTGAAAATTCTCTGAATCTTTATGAAATTAGTCTGATTTTGTGGCTTCAAAAGAGTTTGAAACCCAAAGGAGTTAGTTTGGGATTCCATGCTAAGTTTCTTGTGACTTAAAAGTTGAGATTTAGGCATTGATCCAGCTGGGAGTTTATGTGTGCTTATTGAGGTCTAAGTGCTGGTAACTGAAGAGAGGCTGTTTCCTTAGTGAGCTTTCGTGCTCCCTGTGTGCATTCCTCACCAGCTGATTTAAATATACATTGACTACTGAGTAGGGTAAGAGGCCTAGTAGTCAGGTACAGGGGAGACCATAGGCTTCCAAAGACCTCCTGTGGTGAAGTAACGGAGAGATCTGATGAGACAGGGCCACCTACCCAATATAGGGAGTCAACTGCAAACTCCATCCTGATCTGCTGTAGAAGAAGCACAATCAAGCATCTGTGCCATTTCTTTTGTGCTGTGTATTTTCATTCCATGTTGATTGGTGACTGGCTGTATTCACGTGTGCCTACTGGAGATAAATGCTCAGCTGCACGAATTGATGTTATTGCTACAACCTCCGTGCTCACAAAACAGACAGTAAAGGCAATTAGTAGTAGCAAAGAGTGGAAATGCAGAAAAGTAGGTACAGATTGCCACAGTTACTAAATATAGGCGAATTAGTCAGATACACTCATACAATACACTTATATTCACTAAGCTTCCTGATTAATGATCCTGTCATGTTTTCAGAAATAATGATACAACACTATCCACAGTAAAAAGGCTTCAGATTAGTTATTATGTTCACAGAAAAGATAGGAAGCATGCATTGGTGCTCACTTGTCTACTAATGTCTTCTTGTTTCTCATGCTTCCAGAAATTCTCAGTGAATTCAGTCAATTGAGAAAAGGGAGTATCTGTGAAGTTAGTGATCTTAAGCTTATTTTGTTCCTTTGTGTAGTTTATGTTTTGTTTCAGGAAAGGGCATGTTTGTCCTGGTTTGTGAGAGAACAGCATCAATCTGATATTTTAGTTCCTTTCAAATGCTAGACCATTGCAAAATGTAAGCATAAATTGATTTCCAAACCACTTCTGAACCTCATATTTATGTTCACAGACAGAGAAAGAAACAGGTGGTGAAATTGCTGGAGTGCAAAAGTGAGAGAAGAGACATCTTCTGAAGATAACACACCTCTACCAGAAAAAAAAAAAAAAAAAAAAAAAAAAAAAAAAAAAAAAAAAAACAAACCAAAAAGAGAAAGAAGAGTTGTCTTCTGTTGCTGATTATGTTAACATTATTTATAAATGGAAATTAAAAGAAGCACGATTTTCTCATTA
>JANHGO010002758.1:0-28988 GCA_024606505.1 Aquila spilogaster
TGAGAGGGTCCCTGGCATGAGAGAAGCAATGCATTTTGTTTGGCAAAATGCCACTTTAAGTGTATGTCAGCTCATAAGTGATTATTTTCCCTACAGGCAGCTTTGAACCTTGATATAGCAACCTCCAGCAAACAGAAAAAGGGGCACCTTTCCTCAGAGCAGATTAGCAGCAGTTAGTTAGGAAGGAAACACAATGAATTGGTTGAACAAATTTCTTTCAGTCCATGGCTGGTTTCTGAAACCTAAACAGTCCTTTAAAAGGGGAGCACAGCAAGGCTGTCTGTGTTTACACTGCAGATTTAAATATACTAACATACTGCCAGGCTTGTAGCTGTGTATCAGGTGAAGGTCAGAGAAAACTCAAACTCCTTCTGACAGGTTATTTTGTGCTTAAATAAGTTCAGATAAATTTTACAATGAGTTTATCTGTAGCTTTCAAAAGACTGACATCCACCATGGCAAGGCTGCAGATTGCCGGCAGCCAGCTGGTATAAACAGTGGTCAGGATGGCCCAGGACACGGCTATCTTATCAGAGTATCTGAAATTAATATCTTTCCCAAAGAGAGGAAGGCTCACATTAAGGAAAAATGCTGGACCATTGATGATGTTATTTACACTTGTAACTTGTAACATGGGGCCTGCTAGTGCTTCCAGATTATGTCCAAAAGATTATGTCATGCTTTTCATTCAGAAAATGGAAGAACTCGATGCATCAAACCTGCTCCCCGAGAGCAGTGTGCTCTTTCAATAGCACCAGATAGGCAAGTGTTCAGTTTAGAGGTTTTTATGCTTTCACCAGCAGCCACCTAGAGACCCCTCTCCTGCAAACATGCACACATGCAAGGAGCACATCAGATTTACAAGGAATTTGTTAAATCATGGTTCTGCACTATAGGATTTATTAACTGAGATGGATACTCCAGTGTTGCAAATTACAACATTAATTATTCATCCTTTCCCTCCCTCCTCCCTGCTTTTCCTTTTCAGCCTGTTTCTTCCTTCATCTTCCATCTCCTCACTTACTTCAAGATCAGCAACGTGATCTGCCCCCTGTTTTGCAATCCTTTGTAATTACAGCTTTGCCAGCATGACCCCATGAAAACCCTTGCACTGTGAGCAAAAGGAGTCAGTGACAGCAGGGTTGTATATTAGGCAGAGAGAAAGTCTTCATTTACTTACGTCTTAAGAAAGATGCTCATCAGAAGATCGGCAGACATCAAGAACTGTTACCTTTTTTTAAGGGAAGCAATGATGAAGCAGTAGGAGTAAACTGGAGAAAATCCTTGCAGGGATTGCACAGCATTTGTCATAGTAGTAGCCACTGAGTTGTGCCAGTGATGTTCAGCTTGCTCATTTTTAATTTCTCCTCATCCATTTATCAGAATTAATTTATACTGCCATTAATCAGGAATAAGCTGTTGCTCTGCAATTACATGGCAGGATGACTATTTCTCCTGGGAATCAAAGGCTGCCTTTGCCTGCACTGCAGGCTAGTCCTTGGTAAAAATACCCGGGAAGCTGGGCTGGAAGAAGAGGTGCAATGTCCAGCTGCACCAAGTTTGCACTTCGGTTGGGACATGAGTCTTCCTACACAGAGAGGGAGACCTGGGGGGTAGGAAATCAGCCTACACACCTCGTTGGGCATTGCTTCCCCTTGGGGGGCATGTCCCGCTCTGACCCAAACCCCAACACCGGCAAAACAACTGTGGTTCTTCAAACCCACCTGCTTTTCCGGGCATTGTCAGGTTTAGTTGCAAGGAAGGCTGTCTTTCTTTTGAAGACATGCTTGGTGTGGGTGGTTTTAATGAGGATTTTCTCCATCCTGGGTAGCTCCCATTAGGCTAAGCCGTGCTAAGGCTGGGCTCTGCGTGTGCTACTCAATGCCAGGAAACTAGCTGGGGAAAGGAGTGCCCAGCCTGCCGGGAAAAGTGTGACAAAATACATCCTTTTCCTCCGATGGGCTCAGAAAAAGTCCTGAAGGTAGCTGTGGGTTTTAAGAGGGGTGACCGGCAAAGGAAAACCAAGCTGCTCAGGCCAGACAGTCCTGGCCTTGCATGTGAGCAATCGAGGTCGCTCAGAGGCAATCAGCCTTTCAGAGGGGAAAATAGCCATCTGCTACAATGCCTGACTTGGGCACTTAAATCTGATATCCCTGTCCAGTTGCATTTTCCACTGGGACAAAAAAACCATCCCAGACTGATTCTAACAATTAGACCATTTTTCATATGTTGACATTTTGAGCCAATGGAGGCAGAAAGCTAGGAGGGAACATCCTTCTGGAGGTGAAGTGTAAGACTGGCTAACCCAAACACCAGGCCCTATCATGAAGCTTTTTTAATGACGCAGCACTGTCCCTTTAAGTCAAACACATTTCAGTTCATAGCACTAATAACAAATTGCATTTATGTTTAAAACCTTACCACTCAGTGTAATTACTCCATCATCCCTTGTGGCTAAGTCCTCATCCCGCCTTTTTATGAGCCATCCATAAATACAAAATGATTTATCCAAGTACCACCATGTTGTAAACTTGGTCACGTGGAACTGTTGATGAGGGACATCCATAAAGTTTAATTATGCCATTGATTCTTGCTAAAATATTAACTTGAAGCTGGCTGTAGAGTACTCCAGTCACTTGAAATCAAATGAAAGTATAAAATGTCCTGTACTTTAAAGACATGCAGCATGTACTTTTCAAGTGGTAATCTACAGGGAAAATCTTTCATTGCCTGCTATAAAGATAACCTCTTGTATTAGGATTCAATGTGAAGAGTTATAAAATCAGAGCCAGAAAGGATCTATTAATTCACCTCCTGTTTCTCTGCCAACATAAGTTTGTTCCAAAAAATGTATTATTGAGTGTTATTGGTATAGCTAAGCTTTCAAAAGGGCCGGCTAATGGGGATTCCATAACTCTCTTTGGACGATGTCCCTCGGGCTAATAGACCTTGGCTTTGGAAAAAGCAGTTCTGACATTTAATCTGCAGCTTCTTTTTTTCAGTTTCACCTCACTGCTTCCAGCTATACCTGCTTGAATCAGCTTGAATTTTGGCTCTCCAACCCTGGTGTTACACAATCTCCAACACAGAGCCTTTCTGCTGTTGTCTGACTAGCCTGGACACTTGGATCAGTTTTTCAAAGCAGGATCAGGGATTCAGCCACGGCTGTAATGGAGAAAAACAGGAACAGACCAGAAGATTCAGCCATATAATTTTTCATTTATTTTTGTGGGAGTCATGTGGCTGCCACCCCAAATTAGCTTTGGAAACCTCAGCTGTTTGGTTCTTCCTGTCATTCCACAGAGTGGACATCCCCCCCAGCCTCCAACTTGATTTTCCTAAGGTTTTTTGAGTCCCCTCCAATGTTTAAATATTTCCTTAACATCACTGTCAATTAAATGACTAGGCTGGCTTCCAAATTACTTAATTTTGACTCTTAAAGTATTGTGTAGTGTGCATGAGTAATTGTATGACAGACATATATGTGTACCTGCAGAAATCCGTACATGTACCAGCATGAACCCATGGGGTTTGTCTTGTCTGTGTCTATAAGCATGTTAAATTTCTTTGGACTGACATTTTATGGAGAGGATCTCTTCAGTTCCACAAAATGACAGTTTTTTTCATCTGCAGAGTGTAGTAGACGTTCAACAGACTATGATAAAACATCAGAGTGTGTAAGCCAACAACACCGAAATGGCGATGGCCTTTCTAGCTGTTTCATGACAAATCCCCACAAAGCCAGACTGGCTATTCCTCCTGGGAGCAGACCAGCTTTGCTTCTTGTGTATTTTCTCTCGTTTAATGCCAGTCTCTCCTCATCTGTAGGCTGGTTTGGAAGAGCCATGGCTATCCTAATAGTGGAAGAAACAGGTTGGTTGGAGAAGCCCACAGAGACGACGAGCAGCACCCAAATGCTGACTCAGGTCTCACCTGGTTCAGGGGGATGAGCTTTGTCCTTCAGTACAGATGATTCAGTTACTTTGGAAAGCAGCAGAATAGTCACAAAGTGCTAACAAATCTCTAACAAATACAGTTTTTTTTATGGCTCATGAGTTCACCTCCCTGCATCAAAACAGTAATACTTTAAGTTGCAGACCAGTGTTCCTCTGCCAACTGTGACAGGAGTTACTAGCTTCAAGGCAGTGAATCAGGTGGAATGAAGTAACCTCCAGAGGTAGTTCAAAGCAGCCTTGAGTTGAGTTGAGCTTGTTCATCTGAATACAGAATTAATTTATCAGGTAGTCATAAGCAAGGTCATAAGCTGTCATTTCCGATTCCTCTCTCACCATCTGAGTTTGGCCACATCTGTTCACTGAGGAACTTACCGTGTCACAGGCAGACGGACAGGCAGCCAGCTGTGGCTCAGAGATGATAAGCACCTCTTCTCTCTGATGCAGCAACATGATCAACAGAGGTAAGCACCACAGTGAGCAAAAAGACAAAAAAAGGGAATTTGGTGCTCCTGAAGATTTATTCGGTGTGACATGTATATGAAACTCAGTTATATTAATCTTGCTATAGACTGTAACAGCATGTCCCTGCTGTTGGGAGATTTCAGTACTGCAGTAAAACGTCACAGACATAATTCTGATCTGTTTAGACTCGTATTCTTGAGTTTCACCTCAAGGCCTTGATATCGGATCTGCAGTGATTTCCAGCAACCGGGGAAGATGCACTATAAACCTCAGCTGTTTGAGTAAGTCCTCAGCAGCTCCTGCTTTAATGACTTATTCATGAAAATAAATTGGCAGATGACAGGCCCCCACCTCTGGAACAGAAAGGTTGCTGCTTTAATTAAACTTCTTAATTGGCATGGCCATCTCCTCCCACCCAGAGCAGACACTGAATAAACATAGGATGTCACTGCATCCTTCATATGAACAGACACGGAGCCATTTCAGAAAATCAATGACAATGATTAAGAAAGCTCTCATTCCTTGCTCCTACCTACATTTTACTTTCCACACCAAATGTATTGACTAAATGTCTCTTCCCAGAAGGTTAAGTGTACAGGCTTTCTGCAGACAGAACCAGCAAAGTTTCTTGTTAGAGGTAGGTGATACTTCTCAAATTCCTAGCAAGCATCTTCCTTTACTTTTGCAGTACAAGCCCTGTGGGTCTGGGCACTGTATGAGCCTGTCAAGAGATATCCTGTCCTCAGAGATCTTCTGGTCTCCAAGACAGACAAAAAGTGGCCAGGGATGAAGAAGTGATGTGAATTTTTCCTGCATGGGGAGCCAGGCGGTAGGAGAGGGCATATAACTCCTGGCTGAGGATGGTAACCCCATAGTAAGGTCACCCTTTACCATCCTGTAAGCAGAAAACTTCCTCCTCTGAGAGGTCAGGCCAGCCACTGTACCGTCCCACAGCTCAGCAGATCTGGCGTTTGGGAGGCCGTCATTGTGGTATTTGAAGAGCAGACATAAGAAACAGACCAAAGAACACCACCCTCGAATGTGTACAACTCTTAAGAATTGATGAAGGCTTGTTGGCCCAGCCTTCCCCGTCTCCTCCAGCTGCTCCACACAGTCCCAGTGATGCTCAGATCTGGGCTGGCATCGCAGCGTGATACAAAGCAGATGGAGCTCAGTGGTGAGTCTGGCTCCTGATACTCAACTGCTAAAGAGCAATCTTCTTGAAGAGCTTTTTTCTTTTTGCTTTAAATCACTAGTTGACCCAGGTTAGGAGATTTTTCTGTTGGCAACAGTGCTTTATGCATTACTGCATTATTATTCAAACTTTTTTTTTATATCTTAATAAAGTTTTATTTATTCATCAGAGTTTTAAAGATCATTTTTTCTCATAAAAGCCTAGGGAGAGGTGTCACAAGAATTATTAGTGAAATATGCTCCAGCAAGTGGCAGAACATGCCTATATCTTGTTTTCTTAAATGGGTTTGAATTACATCGGGTTAAGTTAACCAAACCTTCACCACCTCTCCTCATTGCTCTAGTGAACACAGATCACTGTAGTTGAATCTACTTACCTGCAAGGCTCAGAAACCCGCTCAGTTTATGACAACTTCACAGGTTACTGCGTGCCAGCTGAGCCACGGTGACTGTGCTGCTGTAGTCCAGGTGTGTCCTTCCAGCCTTTCTCTGGAGAGAAGTAACATGACTGATTTTAAACCTCCGTAAAAGAGGTTTACACTGTGTAACACATGCAGATGTCTGCAGATGGGTGCATGAGCTCTGCTGGCATCAGCTGACGGATGGTAATTCATTGAGCTTCTATAATTCAGCCGTGCGTCTGAGCTCTGAGGGGGTGTGTGTATGTGTATATTTATGAATACGTATATATACATTTGTGTGTGTGTATATGTATGTATACATCACAGAGTCACAGAAGGGCTGAGGTAGGAAGTGATCTCTGGAGATCGTCCGACCCAAACCCCTGCTTGGAGCAGGGCCAGCTACAGCAGGTCATTCACAGCCATCTCCAGTCAGGTTTTGAATGTCTCCAAAGACTGTGGCTCCACAACCTCTCTGGGCAACCAACTATGGTGGCGAAGCAGCACTTAATTTTTTGCAAGCTACACGGCCACTGCAATCCTCTGCTCCCACGTGGATGGCCAGGGCAATGCCTCTGCCTCTCTGCTGTCCTCTAGTGAAGGAGACAACTTCTTTTGTGGTGTAGATACACTGCTGAAGAAATCTACTCAACATATATGCAAGCTCTCACCCCCAGAGCTACCAAAGTATTTAGGAGCCTTTATGCTTTTGAAATCAATCATGCCTAAAAGACCTTTGTAGATGTGAAGCCAGTTTGTAAGTCTCCCATCATTGTAGCCTGAACTTGCGATGTTCTTAAGCACATTTTTCCTCATAGTGGCCCAGGATAGGAAAAAAAGAGCTTAAATGATTTGTCTCTAAGACACAGCAGGGACGTCAACTTGCTTCACCTGAGCCCCAGACCTGAAACATTGGTTCAGTTTCCCTCTCTATTCCAGTATCACCTGTAACTAATTGGCAGCTTTAAAGAAAGGGAAATTGACACGTGCACCGGGCTTCAAATTGCAAATACTCGAAATAGGTTCAAGCTCTTGGATCCAAATAACCCTGGATCTGTATGCAAACTTTGCAGCTCATGCATAAATAGCAGGAGGGATTTGTAAATTGTGTCTCAGGAGACATTTGAGAGCTACTGACACTCCTACTGGAGGATTCAAATGGTGCTGCTGATTTTGCCTTTTGGGTCATTAGTTCATGACTAAATAACAGATAAAAACTAAACTATGCAATGTTATGACTATTGCATACGGGGGCTGAATGACTTGGCTAAAAGGCAAGCGTCCAAAGAAGCACTGAAACAGAGCAGCTGCTTTACTGCTGCCTCTCCTCCTTCTCCACAACAGTTGGGGCATCTCAACTGCTCCCCGAATCCCTAAGAGACATCTCCCACTGTGAGACCACAGGAGGTACTGCAGGGCAAAATAATTTGGTTTTGCTGCCTTTTGACATGCAAAGACCCTTCTATGACTTCTCTCACATGATATGTATTTCCTATCCAGCTGCAGGCTTTGTATGCTGTATATCTATTTTATATCATGGAAACATTGAGGGCAGGCCCTACACCTCTGGGCTACATTAGAGGGGGGATATGCCCATAGTGTCCATAGAGGCTGGATGAGTTAAGAGTCTGATTGTGCTGGACACTGTGTAAATGCAGTCCTGCTCACACACAGTTTGGGGGACAGCTGAACTCTGCTAGTTAGGGATTTGGACTGCTCTGCAACAGAGACTTTTGTATAGCAAATGTAGGGCTCCTACAGCAGATTTCCTTTTCTTAATTAGTTTTTGCACAATTGCTTAAAAGTAGCCCAAACACCTTCCAGGATCTGTAGACCACAGGTTGAAAAGCACTGGTTTAATAAATAAAATGCTACTAATAGCTGAGACAAGCAAGCATGGAAAAAGCAGAAAGAAGTAAATAGGATGGGCAGGGTTATTAGCCAGAGCAATTACGACAATTTCTTGCCTTCTAAACCATCTTCAGGTTGCAGTTTATTACACATGTTATGGAACCCCTTTTTTTAAAATTTATATTTCTGTTTTTTCAAATGCTTTCATTTCTAATAATGTGTGTGAGGCCAGGTCTTTCAGGAAGCAATATGCTCAAGCAGCAATCCAGGGGGAAGCGCAGCATTTGGCACTTGCGCATATCATAACACCAGTTTCCATTAGCAGCCCTGCCTCATCTAATGTACGCGAGGGCTATGGTCAATGAAAGAGCTTGATGGATGGTGGGAACAATTAAGCTCAGCATCGCTTCTTGTGGTCATTATTGACAGGCTTTCCTATGAATTATTTAGGAAGACAAGAAGCTGGACTGGAGGCCCTTGTGGGTCAGCAGGGCCAGTCTCTGCTGTCACAAGCTGCCATGTCACAGGTATTCTCAGGTGTGCAGCCATCACCTAAACCAAGTTTCATTTCCACCTCCAGTGCTCCTCCTGCAAGGTTGCAGCTGATACACTCTCCTCCAGTGATTAGAAAACTACTTTTAATTCCCAGCCTAAAGTTATTTGTGGCTGGCTGATACACATTTGTACTGGTGCCAACAGTTGCCTTTAGCTTACATGGGTTTTTTCTTTCTCTGGTGTTTGCCTCCTTGATGTATTAATAGGCAGCACCAGTGAATTGCTTCTCAGCTTTTGTTTTGCCAGACTAAACTGGCCAAATTCATTCAATTCCTTCTCATTGGACATGTTTGCTGCTCCCTCCAACATTTCTTCTTCACATGCCAGCCTGCTCCAGTCGGAATGACTCTGGGCTAGGGGAGGCCATGATTACACACAATTTTTCCAGAAAAGGTTGTAAAGGAGCAAAATATGCTTTCGCTCTTTCAGAAGTCTGTCTCTTGATGCAAGCTGGTTCTGTGTTTGCTGTCTTGTGCAAGTGCGTTGCATAGATGCTCACAGCCATTTTGTGGTTGATCAGCGCACTCCACTTTATAGCAAAACGATGTAATTTCTTAGGCCACAGCTACGGCAGGCCAGTAAAGTGAGCCAGGGTCTGACGGCGTGGCATGGCTCGTATCCACGCAGCTCAACTCTCATAATCTCTAAACCAGAGTGACCTCATCCAAACAGCCTGTTGGAAGCCGTCCCTGGCCGGCGCTAATCCCCAAACCGTGCCTGGGCATTGTCTAGCAGGGAGCTGGTCGGCCCGGGTCAAACAGTGCCAGGAGGCACATAAACATTTATCCTCGCCGATGGTCACAGGGCAGTTCATAAACCTGCCCTGGCTCAGTTTAATTAATTAGTGTCGAGGGAGCCTTGGTGCATGACGGGCACTTTGAACTCTTCGCTCCAGGTCCGCTGTTCCAGCTCTCAAACATAGCGCGTTTTTCCTTTATGATATTCCCAATTCACTGATGCCTCCCAACTGTGTATTGTCTGCAAATATCATTAGCCCTTGCTTATTTTTTGTTCCAGAAGAAAACTAACTAAAGCTGGCTCCAAGGAATTTCACCCATTATGTCCCCCCGCTCCTATCATTTTCCTTTCAGAAGAACCTGTTGTGTTTATTCTTGGCTATTTCCTGACAGACCTTCAGCTCGAATACCAGTCCCTGCTTCTTCCAACACAAACAATAATTTCCCATGTGGCTCTTTTATCAAAAGTGTTGCTGAAGTCCAGACAGATTAGATCTAAAGCATTTCCCATGTCTAAAAAAGCCCATGGAGTACTTTGTTTGCTCTTTTTTTTTTTCTTTTCTTATCACCAAAAGCTATCAAGTTAGCCTGACTCAAGTGACCTTGGTAAAGCCCTGTTATATTTTTATCATATTTTTTCCTTTACTTCCATGTCTTCAGTCCTTCCTTCAAAATTATTTTGCATGTCATCCAAAATTTGTGCTGAACATATCCAGCCCTTTTTCTCTGAATTCACATGAATTCAGCCCCCAAGCAGTCCGTGTTACTTGCATACCCCAGCCTGAAGAGGTCTGAAATTCTCCCTGCTGCTTGAGCACCCTCAAGAAACGGCGTCGTTTTAGGAAGTCTGTGGTGGGCAGAAACAAAACTCAGAGCTGGAGCTAGATCAGGCCTGTCGATCCTGAGGCTGCTCATCATCTCTCTGGAAACCCCCACCTTTTAATGGGAGCAAACAAGCTGTGGACCATCCCCTCGTTCAGTGCGCTCAGGATGAAAGTAATGGCTGCCTATGGCATTGCAGTGAACGTGCAAAAGGGCAGGCGCAAGACGCAAGCGTTCACCGCCCACCGTGATTTTACCCTGCCCGTGTCGGTCTATGGCACTACTGTGCAGTGTAGGAACACTCAGCCTCACTTTTTACTGAGCTAAAGGTCCAGTTGAGGCAGAAAAAGAATCAGTTGTGGGCTAATCCCCTTTGTATTGAGCATTTAGGGAAATGCTTGCTTGCTCCTCCACGGGGGTTTTGCAGTCCATCCTCAGTCCGCAGCCGCTGTGCCTGCCCTGCTGACCTGCTCCGGCCATGCTTTGCTGCCCATGCAGCAGAGGCTGCAGAGACACACGCGTCCCCCCATCCCAGGCACCGATGGGTTTGCAATGATGGATGTGTGAGGACATGCAGGGCCAGCACTGACACTGCTTGGCACAAGGCAGGAGAAAGGACAGTGCCTGCTAGTTTGATGTGAGTTTTCTGGAAATACCTTATTTGGTCAGGACCTGTGGTCCCCTTTCAAGGGATTTGTTTGTCGTCCCTGGGGGCTGTGTTAGGTGGTGCAAGGGTTCCTGCTTGATTTATTTCAAGTCCTCTTTAGTTTAGGTTTCACCTCCTCTGCTGGCAAACCTGTCCCTCAACCACCACCATTCCATAGTCTTCTTTATGTGTGTATATATATATATATAAAAAAATGTACATATGCATACATACATATATATGTATATAAAATCAATTTATTTCAAGCAATCCTCTGTCTCCTTTGCCACCCAGATCAATGCACACACAACAGTGATGCAAAAGTCCCAGCAGCTGCAGACAAGCTCCTTCCCCACAGTCTCCGGCAGGCTCCGCTCCAAAAGTCTGCTGGTCTTAATCTGGGACAAAGGAGCTCTTTCCCTATTTAGCTGGAGGGTAGCTATGGCAACATGGCACAAAGACATCTCAATAGCTGGCCAAGGCCAGACCAGCCCCCTGTCTAGCAGAGAGACACTGCTCGCTGGTACTTAAACTCTGCTTGGTTTTGACAAAGGCAATGTTTATTACCTAGGACTGGGCCCCTGGCTCAAAATGTCCAGTAGCTGGAAGTGAAAGCAAGCACTGCAACCCCCTCGACAAATGGGACATTTCAGGGGATGACCATGAATAGGTCTTGTAATGAGTAATGAAAGAAGCAGCGGAGAGGGAGGGAAGGATATGAATGAGTGGAGACTGCAGCAGCTCCAGGGAAGCTCGTTGCAGGAGACGGCGAAAGGGCGCTCTGAGTTATGGCTTGTCTGTCTGGGAAAGTTGCACTGATACAGCTTTCCTTTTTGTCTCGAATGAGCTGCCTTGTGGCCACACACGAATTGTCTCGCATCCTTTCGGCCTGCCTTTAAATGGAAATGCTGCCTTTTTTTCGTACAAGGTTTGTTTGCCTCCTTTGTGCTGTAAAGATGAAGGTGCAGCCACAGCAGAACTCTCTGCCTGCTACGTACCAGCCTGCACGTGCGGCCATCGCTGGCCTTGGAGCTTATCAGAGGCATGTTTGGGGAAGCTTTTTGGAAAAATGGCTTATAAACGCCTCACACGTAGTGCTGCACCAGGGGGGTCTGCTGGGGAGCATCAGAACCGCTGCAAAGGAGCTGCAAAGGAGCATTAACACCCCATTCCAACATTTTCTCTCCTATTTCTAACTTCTGTAGCATTTGGGGGGATGATCCTGAGAAAATTAGACATTGTTTCGACCTCTGGGCAGTGGTAGCACAGAGTTCACCAGAGCCCTCTCTGCTTTTGCTATAGCTCTGGCTGAAGCAATCCCAAAACACACTAGCCATGAAGACCAAAAGCAAAGGGTGGTGGAGATGCCTGCCTTCCCAGCCATGCGGTGTCGGATGCAGAGGCCTAAACCAGTAAGGACCTCTTCTTTCTCCTTCATGCCACTGGTAGCATTCCTCCCTCCAAAATCCTGCTGCGCCCTGGACTACAAAGCTGCCCAAGTTTGTGCATGTGGGCTTGGCTGTGCAGCGCCAGGGCATGGCTGTGGCACGTGTCCCGCGGTGCCTCGTGGCCTTGGCCTCATCCAGTATGTGCCTCGAGCAATCCCATGCATTGCTTGGGGAATCTCCTGCTCCATCCTGCCCCAAAGGGTTTCCCGGTGGTGGCAGAACCAGGACGTGCTGCCTCTTCGACCAGCTGCACTGCCTTAATAAGATTGGAAGCAGCCGCCACCGCTGGCGATGGCATCAGAGGTCGTGGTATCACCGCTGATACGTGCAGGCACTTTCCTCATCAATTAGTTTTCTTAAAAGCACCACGGAGGCTGCAGAGCCGCCAGCCCCGGCGCGGGGCCATCTGTCTGGCGTTACCAGCCCTGTCACCTCCTGGTGACAAGTACCTCGAGAGTCGCAAGCCAGCTGGCGTGCGGCAGTCACCGCACCAACAGCGGGGACGCCCTCCGGTGCTCTGCACGCTTGGTGCCTCCACCTGCTCTCCCCGGTCACACACGGTAATCGTAACCCCTGCAGGGTGGGAGCTGGCTGTGCTGATGGATGAGCCTCACCTCCCTGCTCCCCCAGCCCGACCGGGGGCTCGAAGCTCAAGGCAGGGAGGCAAGGAGCTGCCGCACAGCCCCGCGGTGCCCCACCGAGGTGGGCAGCACCGGCTGGCAACCAGCCTTTGCTGATCACGTCTGTGCACCGAGCCTCGACACATCCAGGACGTGCAAAACCCTCTCCGCTCCCTTGAAGGAGAGTTGGAGGCGTTCAGAAGATGGCCATCATCTCACAAGGCCACCAGTTCAACTCAGCCTTGTGAGGGTGGGAAGGTGATATATGGCTTGCTCCAGATTACTGGGGAACAACGCATGAATGCAGGAGGCTCAAAAAAGCCTGAATATGATGCTAGCAAATAGCTCATATTATATATTTGCTGCTGCAGAAGGCTGGTGTTGCAGCAAGCTGTTCACAAGGCAATAGCCATTCATCACTCAAAAATATGCTAATGTGTTAGACTGGATAGTTTCTATTTCTTCTATATTTCTTCTGCATTTCCATATGTAACCTCCTGCTATTGAGCCCAACAGGCTGCAGTCTTATCTGAAGTTAGAAATCAAATTAACTCCCTTTTAAAGTGGAAAGTTGTCTGCTGCAAAAAGCGTGAAACTATCCAGCACCTTCTTTTGTGCCGCTTGGCTAGCAGCACTGGTCTTCAGACCGGTGAGGATGCTCGTTGCGTACACCCGTGTGAGAGCTGCTGGAGCCCGGGCTCCCCTTCTGCTTCTCACAGTTGCTGTGGTGGTCCCTAACCCTTTAATTACCAGCTCCCAGGGGCCTCCCCTCTGCCTCACCCCAATAACTCACCACCATCTTCTCCCCTAGACCCAGACTCCAGCAGCTTTTTCGGAGTGTTAATGCCATTGCAAGCTATTTGCTTGCTTTGTTGGATGAGGGTGCTGAGAAGTCTGATGCACCCCAGAGCTGGGGTGAAGGCAGGGAGAGGCAGGGGAGGGAGCAGGACACCCATGAGACCTGCTCAGGCTGCCATGAACCCATTTGCAGTTCTATGAGAAGGGCTGAGGATAAGCACTGAGATGACCTCTCCCGGCTCCTCCACTTGCTGCTTTGCCTCAGGCACATTCCTGCCTGCCATATAGGCGAAGATATTTTTTCTGGGCAGCAGTGACATACCTGTTATGGTTTTTTTCTTGCTCGCTGTGGGACCAGGACCCACCTTTCCAAGACCTTTGCCCAGCAGCTTTAGCCAAATTTGGTGCAGAGACACTAAAGGTGCTAACTTGCAACAAACTGCATGAGAGCAAAGCAGCAGGAGGGGGAGAGCAACCCCCTGGAGAAAAAGACCATGGGAGTTTCAGGTCAAAGGCATGCCAGAAGGCAGGATTGGGTCCGGGAGACTGTCACCCACAGTGTGGGTGTGTATGTGTGCGTTTGGGGTGGCTGGCACCCAGCGGGATCCTACAGACGTGCCACCCTCAACCCAGGGATGCCAGCAGGGATGTCCCCCAGGATTGTCCCAGGTGCCTGGTAGGATGGCAGAGGGACAGCTACGTGCTGCTTTTTGAGTGACCAGATGTGTTTCCTACCCCTTCCTGGCAGGTAAGAGGGTTTCCAGTAGCCTGATGCCCTTGGCAGAGCCTCCCCGGGGAGCCCAAGGACAGCAGACACTCACATTTTTCGCTTTACGCATCAGATGCCCGAGGGATGACATCAGCATGGCTTTGTGCAGATGGGAGGGGGGCTCGCTCCCAGCCTCCAGACCGCAGCTGGTGAAAAAGCCCAGCACACTGGGAAAGCGAAGCCGTAAGCTGCAGCTCTCTTCCCGGCCCGGGCATGTCTGGAGTGCAGACCTTTTCCTTTCTGGTGGCCAGAAGTGGGGAAGGCTGCTCTTATCTAAAGGTCAGCGAGGAGGCAGCTGACAAATACCGCTGTCTCTGGGCTGTCATTGTGCACATCACACAGATGTTGAAATAAGGTTGACTGGGGGCTGGAGGTCGGTTGGGGGGGTTTGGGAGCGGGTATATTTTGTTCTAGAGAAAGAGGCATTAGCTTGTGCTAAATGCTGAAGTTGTTACAGCCTTTTCCTCTGCTGGTTAGATGAAAGGGGGGGAAAAAAGAGGTCTGGAACTTGTAGCCCTGAATAACTTAATGGTCATGATCTGTACTTTGAAGCAAGATAATAAAAGACATCTTTTTATGTTATTCATTTCAGGAGCCTTTACTCTTCAGCCAGGATATTTCTGCCTGCTGGGAATGGCCTGATGGAAAAAGTTTCAAAACTTTCAGAAATCCTGTCTGAGACTTTTACTTTGTTCTTTACCTCTGAGGTTTATGTAGCATTTGTATGGCCTTATCCATCAGACAGGACAATAAACATCAAGAACCTCCAGGTCACACAGGGACCAAGTTGCCAACCCAGAGCTCAAGTGATCTCTCATAAGTCCCAGATGCTGCACCAGAGCAGTTTAAACGCCAGAGAGTTCTGGAAAGCCATCGAAAACTTATGTCTCAGGCTCTGCTTAATTTCTGAAGGTGCCAAAAACCAGTAGGAACTAGAGCGAGCATCCAACAACAGGCCTTGATGATGGGCTGCTCGTCATTGCTGCCACATCTGACATTGAGTTCTGGAGGAGATGTAGGGACCTTACACATACATGGAAGAGTTGAGTCATAACAAACTCAAACAGGAGTTTGAAGTAGCCTGCAGGCCCAAGAGACACCGAAATGAGGCATTGTCAGGAATTGTCTTTTAGGTATCAAGGATGAGCAGCGTGACCATGGAGGCAAGTGTCTGCTATGGCAGCAACCTCAAGCAGCCCGAGCCACCCGGGGAGGGCAGGGGCACATCTGCTATCTGGATCACGAGCAGGTTCACTTGTAAGGTGGACCTAGCTAAACTCATGTATCTAGGCACTCAGCAAAGAAGTTCTGGTTCTTCAGAAAATCTGAGGTAAAAACCTGAGTTGTCCATGCAGTTCAGTTACCTCCAAAGAAAGGCAGCAGCTGTGGACATATCTTCAGACCTGCAGGTCTAAGCTTGACTAAGACTGAAACCCCAAGTCCCAGTTGGATTTCTACACCTTTTACCAGGGTTTTGTCTTATTTCTTTAGTCAGTTGGAGCCTAAATGCAGACCACCTCAGCTCTCTTCCAGACATATTGCTATACTAAGCTGTTCAATTTTTAATGAAGCCAAGATACTGCTTTTCCAAAGAGCTTCTGAAAATCAATAGTGCTCTTTTACAATGATATGTCTTTACAATGGTACGTCAATAGGGAAGAAAAACGCAAAGACTCTGGGGACAAGGCTACCTTCTTACCTAAAATGATGAATTTTATGTGACAAAGTTCAGTAAGATATGTGAACATATGAATAATTTGGAGGATGTATCACCACCACATCACCTGTGATATTTGTTCTTTAGAGTTATTAAATCGATTGTTGGTAACAATTAATTATTCGGAGGTCAGAGGTGGTTTAGAATTTTAGCACAAGAGCATTACTGGTCTGAATTTCTTATAGCATTTCTTATACTGTTTTTTGTTTTTTTTTTTAATTATTCTGCTCAAAAGCCAAAACCAGTTGGTCAATAGGAACACTAAGGCATCCTTTAGGTAACCCGTTATGAAACCTGACTATCAATATTCAGACTTGTCATGTCAGAATAAGTAACCATCTGAAAAAAAATTGAAACTGACAGATAAATTCATATTAGTAATAAATCTCTTCTTTGATTAGCTCAGAAATGCTTTGTTTGATTAAAAACTCAACAGCTAAATTAATCTGAGTCCAGTTTGGGAACTCATATAAAACTCTTACCACACGTGTCTACTTCCTTTAACTTCAGTGACATTGAAAGAAATGCCCAGGGTTTTTCCTAAATTTGGATACTTTCCTGAGCCGAAGTGTATATTTGTGAGCTGTCATTCACTTTGGCCACCCTCTGCTAGGTTCAAGAAGGAAAAGGAAAGAGGAAAAGCATATTCACGCTGCCAAAGTTTAGGCACCTCAGCTAGAAGCGATTTCCTGGTGTTCCCCACACCTTTTATGGGGAGAGCTGGGGGCTGATGAGAAGGGATGCAGAAAGCCGAGATCTGCCTTCTGGTACCAGCCAACCTCCCCTCGCCAGTCCTTCCCAATGTATTCCTGCAAACTTTGGGGTTTTCTCCACCGCTGCTATTGAACAGCCTTGGCAGCTGCTGGCACCTTTGACTCGTCCGTGCTTACTTGGTCCGTCCCCAGCATGGGGGATGTGCAACCCTGGAAAAAAATCTGCTGGACCTCTCCCCGTCTGCCCACGCTTCCCTTTGCACCCTCGGACGGAGGTTGTCTGCACTTAATGCCTTGTCAATACCAAGAGGCATGGAGCCTTCACAAGCTATTTTAGAACTTATCTTACAGACTTCCTTATTTTCCTGCTTCTCTCTCTCTAGACATCTTATCACCAGTTTAGGTAAAAGCCTGTCCTTCTCTGCTTTAAAGCCAGATAAACAACAGCCTAATAACTCTGCTATTCCATTATTTTTAGTTTATACTTTCCCCTATATCAATCCTGCAAGGAAAAATTACTTGTCCTCTGTCAGTGACATTACTCATAAGCCTTCGGATCTTTTTGGTTAATCCTGCTGTCCTGGGACACTTGGTCTTATTTTTGTCATTTTTCTTCTTCTATATTTTGTAACTTTGTTCAAGTTTTATTCTCCTTCTACCTTCCTCCAAAGCTTTTAGCCAAAAATAGGTCTCGCACATTCACGGGTCACCCTTGAAACTGAAATGACATGGCATTAGAAGCTGAATTGGAGGATAACATTGGAGTTGGGTGCTTTGGATTTTTACCCAATTCTGCCAGAGTGGGATCAATAGCCAGGAGCAAATCACTCAACAAATTCATCTCCTTTCAGATATCTTTGAAATGGGAAGAATTTTTGCCAGTCTCTTATTGTAGCTCATTTCAGACATAACACCTTGGACAGCCATGGCTGAAGGGCACTGGATAGCTCTCAGATAAAAATGTAGCTGGGCCCAGGTAAAACTTTATGCAGAGGATAGATAGTGAGATGGATGATGAGAAAGACAATGTGACCTCTCAGGAGAAAGCCCAGGGAAAATCTCTGTTAATACAGCTCCCGGGCACAGATGTGGCAGATACACCACAAGTGTTCACAGAAGAATTAATTAGAAGAACAAAAGTAAAGTAAATTGGAACTTCTGGGATGCATTAATTTTACCCCAAAATAATCAGGTCTTTCCTTGATGATATTAATATGGGATTTCCTTACTTTAACACAAAAAATAGTTTCAATAGCAAAACAGTTTACAATTCAGCTAGTATCTACAACCACTTCTACCTTAAAAAAAAGCAATGTTTTCTTTCCGAAGATTCTTGGGGTTTTTTTCACTGAGCTTGGGACCAGGTTACTGGAGATAAAATAGTCACAATGGATGTGGAGCCACATTTGAGACAGGGATTAAGTGTTGCAAGACTTCCCACAGCAGTACGGCAGGGCAGAAAGTGGGAAGATAAAGGATTCTATATCCAGGAGAAATCACATTTATCTCAAAGTGACAAGCAAGTGCGAGAACAATGCTCTTTATTTTGTCGAACAGCAATCCTTTCTCATCTCCTTTGCAGAATACTTTCAGTGGCCAACTGGGCTGTGTCCTGCAAAACCGTATTAGCAGATTAATTAGTAATGGATTTTTAACAATAGTGTAGAAGATAAGCACAGGAGAGAAAGATCAGGCAGTTGAATTGAATTATTATACTTGCATAGGTTTTTAGATGGACTACTTTATGCTTTTGATTAAATTATTATAATTTATGTGCTTTACAAGTAGCAATCTTCTCTGAGAGATTATTTTCTCTTGACCCATCTCCATATAGAATTATTTCCATGGCAACAGTTTGAGTGATTTGAGAAAGAAACAAAATTATGAACTTCCATTACCATTGGGTTAAAAAACTAGTTTGATTTTAAAGCAAAAATACAGCAGATTTTGGCTTTATAAAAGATAAAGAATAGCCTTTGAAGGAGTCACAGCTATATAAAGAGGAAATTCAGACATGATCTTTTGTTATTTCTTTGTAGCAAAAATGCTATTTTCAAAACAGGTGTATAAACATACTATTATCATTAGACCTAATAAATCTAATGTTTATCTCTATTTGAAAGTATCTTTGAAAGTAATGGGACATAAAAGATCCATTACTTCTCCTGAGTCAGCAGACTGATAAATCAATGCATAATAACCATTATTTGGTATTTCCCTGTAATTTCCTCAGTGTCGAAATGTTTAGATCAGTTAAATGTTTTAAATGTAAGGCATAAATTAGAGAAATTAGATAAGCCAGGAGGGACAGATGACAATCACCCTAGGGTAAGTGAGGGACTGGCTGAAGCACTCCTTGAAACATTAGCAATTATCTCTGAGTACTCAATGAGGGTGGCAGAGGAGATCCCAGCAGGCTGGAGAAGAGCAAACAACAGAAGGAGAGGGAGAAGGATGTGGATGGAGAGAAGACAGACCAGTCAGACTCACTTTGGTACCCGGAAGGATTCTGCATGAATTATTCACAACTTCATAAGCATCAGTAGGATAAAATGCAAATATGTCAGAAGTAGATTTTTCAAAAACAAGTCACATGAGTCCAGTTTGACTCCCTTCTTTGACAGGATAACTGGTCCTGTGAACAGGGGAAAGGTAGCTGATATGTTGCATCATGACTTCAGAAATGCTTTTGTCATGGCCAGATGATGTTCTTATATACAATCTAATAGAATGTGAGAGATTAAATCATAACAAGGTAGGTGCTGAACTGCTTGGCATACAGCACCCAAAGGCAAGCTGTCAATAGTTCACTCTCTAATGAATTTTTCTTTACAAAAGTTTGCAGAGATTTTAGTCAATTTGTTTTTCACTTTGAGTTCAGATAATGGAATAGAGCATACACTTTCATTTGTGGAGAGATGAAGTCCCTGGAGGGAAGTCTGCAAACCTACTTGAGGGATGCAGCAGGACTCAGTAATCTGTAAGTCAGGGGAAAAGCACAACCAACAAAGTCAAATGCAGTAAAAAGTTGAATTTAGGAAGGGGGATCAAATGTGCAAATACAAAGGAGGCAGCAAAACAGCATCCCTCCCCCCCCCCAAAAAAAACCCCAAAAAACCAAACAAGACATCCCCAATCATGAGTTTATCTTAAATAAAAGATGAAATCTTAAATAAAAGGGAAAATGTATTCTGGGTTGTATTGGTAAGAACATCACAGGCTGTTGTTTTGCTCTGCTCTTCGTTGATCAGTCTTGGGTTTGTGTGCTAAATCCAGTTTAAGAAAGGTTGGCTACCATCCAGGACGGGCAGCTGTGACAGAGGTTTAAGAAATTTGAGTCAGGAGGAATGGCAGACAAATTACTCTGGAAAAGAGAGGACTGAGGGGAGAGGAGTGGGCAGCAGTGTCTCTGAACGTGGTAGGGAGGACAGCAAATGGCTTTTTCTGTCTCGCTGGTAGCACTAGGCAAAACATACTTGATTGAAGCTGCCGCAAACAACATTTGGGTGAGATAGTAGGAAAATATTTCTAACTGTAAAGTGGTGAAACAGTGGAAGGAGCGGCCTGGGGAGTTCCTGAACCTCTTCCACTGGTGAGCAGGTTAGACAAGTCTTCACCAGGGATGGTCTAAATATGCTTGTTCCTGCCTCGAAACTGGCTGAGAGGAGTCAAGTGCTGTTACTGTCACCTGTGTTAGATGGTGCATGCATGGCAGGTCACCAACACGTAGACTGTGGGAAGATGCAGCTGGATGATGTTCTCCTCTCCTGTTTGAAAGTTTTCTTCATACTCAATGGAGGCTTTCTTCTCCATCACTCAGATGTCAGCAGAACAGATCTGGAAGCAGGAGAGGTACCAGGAGCATGTTTTAACAGCCCAGGTTCACAGGCTTGCCCTGGTGAAATCTTCTTGATGCAAACTCCGTCTGTGCCTCTCACACCTCCTTAGAGCTCTGCTCTTACACTTGCAAGATACCATCAATCCTGGGCACAAGCAAGACTGATACCTCAGAAAAGCACAACCCCCCTCCCCGTTCATTTTCAGGGCTATCATTACCTACCTGCTTAGCTTTGGGTATATATTTATGTACTTACGTACTTTGCTGAACAGGGCCCAGAGGGAGAAGAGTAGTGCCAGAAGCAGAGTCAAATTTGCCTGAAGGCTTCCTGAGGCCCTTGCTGGATCTACCTGGAGTTTCATTATTAAAACCCTCTTTCACCTAGGCAGGCTCTAAGCCTCTAATCTGATCCCATCAATAAACTACAGATTCAGCTATCAAGAATTCTGTATCATGATGCTGTAATTGCTTATTATTATGCATTTTTGTAAGTGCACCATGCCCCTTGGGCAGAGTGACTTCTGGAGTGAGCAGGCTTTCCCGCTGTAAGGTAATCAAGGCTTATGCAAAAGGATCTGCTGGGAACATGCACGCTGTGTAATCCCTGCTGTTAAGTGACTGAAAACAGAACTTCCTGCGGAGCCCATTTAATCCAGCCAGATGAAATTCATTTTGGATAGTTTCCGTTTCTCAAACCATAATGGATAAAGGTAGAAGCATCTTATCAGGTTGTGGAGAACATCACTCTCTTCTATAATTTTTAGAAGCAGATGCTGCTGTGTTCACAATGGATCTTTTCTTCTCCTTCTAACATGTTTCTTCCTTTTTTGTAAATTTTCAGGCTTGTGTAGGAACTCTTTTTAAATTCTAATCCTTTAATCTCAGTGTGATAAAGTTTCTCTTAAAAGCTAGCATTGGAAGTGCTCTTAAAAGTTGTTTGGAATGCACACAGCCTTTCAGAAGAAAATCAAACTCATGTTTGTGTCTTCTTCTCGGTAATTTAAATCATGTTGTCTATTACAAGGAGGCTACAGCCAGGTTGGCTGTAAGTAAAGCAGGGAAGCTTATTCTAACCACTGTTAAACTTTCCTGTTTTGTGGTAATAGCAAGCTGAGGTCTAAATACTTTTGGGAAAAAAGTTGGCTATGTGGGAGAAATGTGGACCAGATTGGTTTTAATAACAAGACCTTGTGTTCATACAGTATTTTGCACTTTTCAAGGTGCAGAAAAACCATTTATAGGTTAATTGCCATCACCAGCGGGATGCAGTTGTGGTCCCATCAGAGGTTGGTACTGGCTAAGTTCAATCAAAACTTAATGGCTTTGAAAACACTAGGGTAATCTTCTACAGGGACATTGCTGTCCTGGCTGCTGCCTACTCTGGGTCAGTGTACGCTGCTCCTTCCCACAGGGAGGCATGAGGGACAATCCGCAGTGCCAGCGGCTTGGGGGACAGGACACCTCCCAAGCTGGGCTGCTCAGAAACATAACTTCTTACCCAGTTGTCTTCTTGGCTAAGGAGGTTAAATATTTAAAAAGGGGCTTCTGGGGAGCGGTGGGAGTGTATCACTGGGATGTACAGGCACTGGGATGTTTGCTGGTGGGGTCCAGGCATTGCCCAGAGACCAGAGGTGTCGGTGGGTTTTGGCACGAGGACCTAGCACTTCCCAGCTGGTGGGATGCTTGCCACCGCAGCCCAGTTGCTCATCTCATGAAAAGCCCTTTACTCAGTAGTTTTCTCCTGTGCATTTACCTTTAGCAGTCAATAGCTATGGGCTCTTCTGTGCACAGGTTTCCTTCTGGGTCTGTGAGATCTATGGTGTTGTACTGAATGGCCCTGAAAGCCTTTCTGTGCCTTTCTGCACACAGCCGCTCCTGGGAAACAGCACTCTCACAGACAAGAGCCTTCCAGGAACAGAAAATAGTGCTACCAAGCATCTTAAAAGCCCACCTTCCTTTTCTTCCCATTTTCATTAAACAAAAAGAGCCTACTTCAGTCCAGGAACATCTTTTGAATCTCAGCAATGACTTTACCTTCATTTGGTTTACTTCTAGAGCACAAAGCCCTGGATCTAATCTTGACAGCCTGCTCTTCTTTCACTGGACAGAAGACCAAGTTCAGCCTGAATCAGTCTCTCCTGAGCCTGCAGCTGAGGGACCAGTGTGAAAGCCAGAGAGCACCTGCCTCTCTCTTCCCCTTCACACTATTTTCAAAAGTCAGTTGGCTGCCGAGACATCAGCTCCCACTGCAGATATGGGGGTATGTGGCACTCCCTAACATCAGCCTCCAGGATGTTACTGGGACTTGCTCCTGCTCAGTGCTGCAGTGCGAAGGGAGAAGGTAGAGCCCATGCAGGAGAGAGCCTGGTGCTCTCCCTGTCCCAGCCATCCCTCGTGTCCCTGTCCCTGCGAGCACAGCCGCCTTGGGGAGGCTGAAAATCCCCGCTGCTCCCAGTGTCGGCAGTGGGAATACCACTGCCTCTCTGCTCCGACCATGCTCAGCAGGGTTTGTCCAGTACCTACTGCCCTTTAATTTTGTTCTCTCCTACTGCAAGGCTTGAGCTCTTTAAGGGCCAAAAGATTTCCAGGCCTTTCTCTGACTTAGTTATTTTTAGGCTTTAAAGTTCAGCGGTGATCCTTTCCTCCTCCTCATGTCTGAGTTGCGTCCTGCTGGGATAAGAGGGAGAGCCTGTGCTTCTTTTGACTTCGGTCATCACCTCCTCATTTTTGAGGATAACAATCTCATAAACAACATTAGATTCTCTTGTTTCAATTAGGGAAGATTAGTTTTTGTGTTGTAACAGCTGAAGATTGAAGGTGGAATGAGACCACAATCATTCACCGATTTGGAAGTGCCTTTACCCATCTTCCCTTTGTTTGCAATACTTAGTTAGGCACATTAATAACTGAATAGAAATCAAACTGCTTTCAGACAAGCTAGGGCATCCGTTCAATAAGAACAAAGTATTTCATTAAAAAGAGCTCAGTAAGATGAAAACACTTACTCTAAAAACCAGCTTATAAGAAAAAGGGCAACAAACTGTTATCCATGCCAATTGCAAACCAGAAATAACCGGAGTTTGCAAAGATACCAGTTTAATCACTAATTGAAAGGACTATTGTTCTGCAAACCTCGAGGCAGGAACTGTGTTGCCGTTGTGGGATCCAGTCCAGTCCCCACGACAAGGGCTAATGCAGCGGCTTCCCAGCACCGCAAGCTCCGCTCCCTGCAGGCGCTCTCCGAGCAAGGGGGGACACAGGGGTCCTTCCCGGCACGAGAGGTGTCACACCTTCCTCCTGTGCCTCCCCGAGTCCAGAAAGTAAAATGTCTGTCTTCACTGGCAATTTAGCAGGGTGAGAGGCAACTCTGCCAGCTGCGTTCATTAGCACTGTGGCTGGCGCACCCCGTTTCGGGGATGAGCGGGTTTCTGTGTGCTGGGTTTTGGGAGGATGGTTTGCGTTGAGAGGCCTTTTCCACAAATAGTCATGGGCGATTCTGCCCTTCCAGACCATTTCTGGTAAACGGGACACTGGGTTTCACATATTCTGAGGGGGTAACTGGAGCGCCACATGGGAAAATGCCAGGCACCCATGTGCCTTTGTGTCACTTGTGTTGGCTTCGGCAGCGTCCGTCTGGATTTAAATAGGAGGTTTTCAAAGCCAGAGTTTAGATGGAGCATTTAGGGCTGCTTTGTCCCAGAATAGTAAATGTCAGGAACTGTAGGTTCGTTGCAGCAGTCTGGCTCAGCTGACGGGCTTTCTTTGTGCCGCTCAGATTTATGTGACCTCGTGTCCTGAGATCTTCTATCCGTGGCCAATGTTTCCGTGTCCCCTGGGACATTGAAAGGCAATACCGCAACGACTCTCTGCGTACAGACGTGGCAGCTGGCTCTTTGCAGACTCTGACAGTGGGATTTTGGTCACTGATTTAGCTTCGATGCTATAGGAAACTGTCTGTTGTACATTATATGAGGTTGCCTGAAGCACATCCCCAAACAGTAATTAATTAGGTAGGCAAGGCTGTGCCCTCCTGGGACACGTTCCCTTTTCACCTGAGATAACTGAAAATATACTGCAAATTGCCTTACCAGGAGAGACTTCCCTGCTGTTGGCCACCCCGTCCTTATCCCCATGGACCACAGAGGGACAGCACAACCCACTAAGGTGACAGGGAAAGGCTCTTACCCCCACAGCCCTGCCAAGGCAGGCGTTTTCTCATCTGTCTCTCTCCAAACTCAGGGGGTTGAAGGCCTCCATCATTCACAATCCCAAGCCTTGAGCCTTGTGTCCCCACCTTATAGTCCCCATGGAGGCGTTTTTCACCTGAAATATCCTCATAATGCAGGTTAAAGCGTTCCTGCATACAGGAGCTGTGGGTGCAGTTTTGGGGGAAGAGGGGGCAAAGGAAGTCAAGAAAACAGGATTTTCCCCAAGGTGAAAGCTCTGACTGCCGTCATGCAGAAGACGCATAGCAGCTTTGCTAGTATGTTCCTGAATGCAGACATTGCGCTATGCTAAAACACTGCTGACAGCAGGACACTTGGTTTGTGCCAAGCGTGCCCAGGTAGTAGCTGCTGAGGCCTTGGATGCAGGAAGACATGTAGTATTGTCAGCAGGCTGGGTATAATGTGGCACCTGGAAAAGTGGTCTGGTGCCCAAATTTGATTATGCTATGAATTTAAGCCCAAATCTCAGTGTAAACTGCTCTTTAGCTGTATTAACAGCGTTTTGATTATGCCACTTCCCAGAGTTCTTGCTTCCCCAAATTGAAAATTATATTCCCAGGTACTAAAGCACCTGTTGATATGCTTTCCCTTAGTGTAAATTATCTGTGAAATGATGTTATTTAACTGGTGTAGAATAACGCCGGCTGTTTGCTTACATCTCAGGAGACAAGCCTGCAATGGCAAGGATAATAGTGGTTTGTTCATTGGGTGTTGGCACTTCTGAAAATGGTTGGCAATGTTTGCTCAGAAATTGGGAAGGGATCTAATGATCCAGAACTAATCTAATTTGCATGGATATTTTACCTTAAATGCCACCTTGAACAAAATTTAAATTCTGCAGAAATGTTTAGGAAGGTAGGTAAGATGAGATTGAGAAAATGGAGACAAACAGAAAACAATGTGTATCTGAAGGAGGTTGAATTATTCTCTAGAGGTTCTCATCTCTCCCCGTGGATTATACACAGAGCCTGAGCGCTCAGGTAACCAACTACAACTGTATACTTATTTTTAGCACCCAGTGTGTCAGGACTGCTTCTCTCTGAGCATAAGTGTCAATTGCTCATTGCCCTCTTGAACCCAGAGGGTCTGATAGTGATGTGCTGAGCACAAGACTGTCTCTTAGTTCTGTTGCTGTGTGATGTTAATAAAGGCTTGGCTTAACAGGTCATTACTGAAAGTTTAAACAGTTCAAGAAGTGGAAATGAGGCCCATTTGAAGGCAGGTAGGCATATTTGAAAAGTCATGGCAACAGCAGAAACTTGTAGGAGGTGAAGAGGAAAAGGAATCAAAATAGAGCATACGGCATGTTGAAGTAGAGAGTTAGGTAGGGCAGAGGCAGTCAAACTGCAGTCTCCCTGCTGAAAAGCGGAGATTCAGTCCCTCTTAGAGAAGCAGGACTAGAGAAGGGTTATTTCTGTCACTGCATTTCAAGTTGGTTGCAAAGTAAGCTCTTACTTGCTTTCAGGTAGGAATGGGACTTGGCTTACTCTTTCAGAGAAGCGGGAGGGATGGAGCAGAGGAAAGGGGGGACTGCAGCTTCGCTGAGCTTCTCAGGCTACAAGGCACCGGGGTGACTGTGGATGCATGCCTGCTACAGGTCATTATCTTCAGATGGGTGATACCCCGTGGTGCAGTAGCATTGTGTTTCAACTCATGTGAAGAGCTACCAAAAGTTCTGGGTGGCCAGGCTGCTCCTTCAGCTCCTGGGCCTGGCTCTACACAGTTCCACAAATGCTGGGGAAGTCCAGCTCCCCCCCCAGCCTTGGCAATTCCCCGAGAGGGGTGTGATGCTGCAGAGGGGGAGGAAGGCTCCAGCACCCTCCTCCTCTGCAGCCTCCACCAGGAGTGATGCCCAGTCAGACTGGCTGTCGAGGTGGTGCTCATGACGGGGAGATCACTGAGACATCTTTGACATGCCTCCAAACCCTGCAGGTGAATCCAGCCACAGTGCACAGCAGTACCTGGTGGCATCAGGATCTATATTATGTACCTATCTACCTATTTTTCTTTTTGTGGGGAGGAGGGAAAGGAGTTAGGGGGTTCAGTATCATCAGAGTGAGTCACCCACTATCAGACCTCATTGCTGTGGGTCATTTTTTTGGTCTAGGATCTCTCCAGTAGCCAGCTGAATCAAACGTTCCCCCCCTTCACTGCAGGGTTGCTGGCTTCAAGATCGAGTGGAAAGCTGAAAGGGAGGGAGGAGCAGAAGCAAAAACATGCAAAGAGGAAACAGAAAGAAACATGCAAGGGCAAAAGTTGCAGCAGACTGCTTCTGGCACCACTCTGGGACCCTGCAGATCCGGAAAACTGTTCTGGACACACAAATTTTGCATGGATAGATGCTAAATAAGTTGCAAATATTTTTCCTCTGGCCTCCTCCCTCCAGGGATGGAGGAGGAAAATAGCAGGCAAAGGGCCAGCAGCAGCAATGTCAGGTGTCTTGCAGGAGCTGTGTCCTCACAGCTGCTCCTCTGGCCTGATGGTCCTCAGAGGTCCTTGCTGATGCTTTGAGTGACAGCAGCCTTGGCGGGTTTACATAAGCTTCCTCTTATTCTCCTTTCGGTTTCTGCATCTTTCCCCAACCCACCTCTAATTCTTCATTGCCAGAATAAGTGGAATGAGGGCTGCCTTCTTTTCATAGAGCAGACACATGAGAAGTACAAGAGTTCCCTTATCTCTGTGGCCTTTCTGATGATCAGGTTTTGATCTTTCCCATAAGGGGATATCATGGTCTGAGGGACATGCAGTTGCAATGAGGGAGGGATGCCTTTGCGCTATGTCACTCAACAACCAGCCTGAATAAGCGGGGGCTGTCCTCGCGGGCACAGAAGGCTCAAAGGGAAGGGCGAAACCTGCGTTGCCATTCAATTTTGAGTCCATTGACATCTGCGGGAGGATCATAACTGCTCCTGCCCCTGCAGAGCTTCTTCTCAAAAGGTCTGGGCAGAGACTCAGCAGGCACAGGGGGAGGAAAGATCCCTGGGAGGAGTGGTGGAGACCTCTGATTCAAGGCACACAATGTTCGCTCTGATCACAGCTCTTCCCCTAGATGGTGACCACCTGAGGAACCTGAACATACATAACTCTATGGGACCTGATGAGATGCATCCCAGAGTCCTGAGGGAATTGGCTGAGGTAGCTGCCAAGCCACCCTCCATGATATTTGGAAAGTCATGGCAGTCAAGTGAAGTCCCCAATGACTGGAAAAAGGGAAACATTACACTTACTTACTTTTAAAAAGGGTAGAAAGGAGGACCCTGGGAACTACTGACCTGTTAGACTCACCTCTGTGCCTGGGAAGATCATGGAACAGATCTTCCTAGAAGCTACGCTAAGGCACAAGGAGGACAGGGAGGTGATTTGAGACAGCTAGCACGGCTTCACCAAGGGCATATCTTGCCTGACCAACCTAGTGGCCTTCTATGATGGAGTCACTACAACAGTGGACCAGGGAAGAGATCCTGATGTCATCTATCTGGACTTCTGTAAGGCCTTTGACATGGTCCCCCATAAGATCCTTCTCTCTAAATTGGAGAGATATGGATTTGATGGATGGACTGTTTGGTGGATAAGGAATTGGTTAGATGGTTGCATACAGAGGGTAGTGGTCAATGGCTCAATGTCCAGATGGAGATCAGTGGTGAGTGGTATCCCTCAGGGTCCGTATTGGGACCAGTACTGTTTAATATCTTCATCAGTGACACAGTGTGATCAAGTGCACCCTCAGCAAATTTGCAGATGACACCAAGCTTAGCGGTGAGGTTGACATGCCTGAGGGACGGGATGCCATTCAGAAGGACCTGGACAAGCTCAAGAAGTGGGCCCATGTGAACCTTATGAGGTTCAACAAGGCCAAGCGCAAGGTCCTGCACCTGGGACAGGGCAACCCCTATCATCTGGGGGATGAAGGTAGGCTGTGGGATGAAGGGATTGAGAGCAGCCCTGCAGAGAAGGATTTGGGGTACTGGTGGATGAAAAACTGGACGTGAGCTGGCAATGTGCGCTCGAAGCCCAGAAAGCCAACCGTATCCTGGGCTGTATCAAAAGAAGCATGACCAGCAAGTCGAGGGAGGTGATTCTGCTCCTCTACTCCACTCCTGTGAGACCCCACCTGGAGTACTGCATTCAGCTCTGGGGCCCCCAACATAAGAAGGACACGGACCTGTTGGAGTGAGTCCAGAGGAGGGCCACGAAGATGATCAGAGGGCTGGAGCACCTCTCCTATGAAGACAGGC